>CM036537.1:8817753-9005253 GCA_020745685.1 Tautogolabrus adspersus | reverse complement strand
AGGCCTCCCTTAAGTATGACCTCTGATAACTAATAGCTGGTGTGTATCTGTACTGCACCTTTCTGAAATTAAGCCAGATTTCTGTTAAAATTCCTGAGTTTACAAGACATATGAATGAAAATCTAAAAATGAAGTGCTCACCGCTTTAGGTTTTTAGTGCTTGTGCAGAGAGGATGATGTCTTTTAAACACTTGTGACTAAAAATTACTTTGTGTTTTCCCCCCAAGCTGTGTTCATCTTCCCCTATACTCTCATGGGGATGTAAAGGGGTCACATGAGTGGTTTAATGCAAAAAGAAACTTGTAATAACCTAAGAAGTGTGGTCAGTATAGTGCAAATCTTAGCCAGGCCCCACAGAGAAAAGAGTTTAATCTCACGTACGCACTCATCGTCCGTTAACAGTCAAGGTGGCAGTGAGGAAGAAGAAAACAGTGGTGTTTGTTATGTATCACACATCCACTAAACATCCACCTCACCCAACTTCCTTCAGGACGGAGGTAAAGAGAACTGAGGTGCATGAAGGGCTCGCCTTGGGAAGAGATTCCTACTGTTATAGCTGCCTAGAACAGAACTTTTGATTGTTGTTTGACATTGTTCTATACACCGTGTTTTGTGTATGTACTGTTCTTTGGTCGGCATTGTCTGTTGGCCAAAAACTGTGCTGTAGGAATTTCCCCATTGGGACCATAAAGTCTAAAGTATTTACCTCTTTCATACACAAACACACACGCACGCACGCACGCACGCACGCACGCACGCACGCACGCACGCACGCACGCACACACACACACACACACACACACACACACACACACACACACACACACACACACACACACACACACAAATAACAGGCCGAATGAATGATTCCCATGCTTGTGTAGATTAAAAACCAGATGAGGGCAGCATCCGTTAAGGTGATAATGTGATCATAAATAGAAACATAAATGTGAATAGTTCACGAGTTATATGGTAAGCTATGAAAAAAAAGTATTGCCTACGCTTGGTTGTTGGCGGTATCTCATCTAGTCTCTGTCCACAGATGTTTGAAATCAGTCTTTTAAACAGTGAAATACATCAGAACTATAGACTGGAGTCATTTTAGAAGCAAAGTTTAAAAAAAATGTGCATTCTTCTCTTACATTACTCGCCCCTTCCATGCATAATTTAAAATGGACTGAGTATAGTAGTTTTTTATGCATGCAAATGTTGACTAGAAAATACAATAAATCCATCAATGGGAAACTCTGATTTGGTTTGAATGAATTTTAAAAGGTTTAATTAAGCCTCAAGCAAGATGTGACTTAACAAGGGTTTTTCTTTTCTTTTTAATTAAGCCTCAAGCAAGATGTGACTTAACAAGGGTTTTTCTTTTCTTTTTAATTAAGCCTCAAGCAAGATGTGACTTAACAAGGGTTTTTCTTTTCTTTTTAAAACAAAGTTTTTTTTACTTTTGTTAAAAGTGGCCACAAAGAGACAATTCTGAAAAAAAGCTTAAAGATCCAATTGTATGTAACAGCAAGTAAATCAGTCAGTGAAGTAAGTTTCTGAATCTTTCTAATGTTTACTAAAATGATCCCAATAAGCTATGTGAGGCTGTATGTAAAACCTCTGATTGTGCTCAATTCAGTAGTGGTCTTTTTTTGTGCTTATAATTAAGCCTTTTATTTGTAAGAGAAAGATGCCTCATTGTTATTTTTTTAATTCTTAACTGTTTCTATCAAAACAAATCAAAATGTACGAGATTTCAGAACTGTTGTCCGTGAACTTTCAAAGGTGACAGTTAATTATTTGATAAAAGAATAAACCATCTTCAGCTTACAATTTTCAGAGAGGGGATTACAAGCCCACTGAGGAATCTACAAAAATGTCCCATGTGTGAGTGTACACAGATGTGACAGCAGGGGGATCAAAAGAGAAATGTGACACTTTTGTGTCTCATGTTTACAACAAGTGCTTGTGGTTCCCTGTTTTCATGTGATGCTGTGTTTAAAGTAAAGGGCTGAACCTTGAATGTGTAGCCACCAGAACACTTTATAGTACTGTAAGGTGATGAACCCAAAGATCTGTAGGCTGTAGTATGATGGTGAGTAATTGATCAGAAAAATTCTTCTAGCTCCATAAATTGTCAGATAAAGACACATTAGCACTAAAATATCACAATAGACTGAAACAGCAGATACAGTAAATGATGAATTATCTGCTCATTATATACAGTATATCCCTTCACTGTTTGATATTCTTGAACAAGCTGGCACAAATTATCGAGGGGCCGCCTTAAAGAGGAGGCTTTCACACACACATATAGAAAAAAATACCACCTTTGACCGCTTTCAAACCACATGCTCGACTTTCTGTGTAGGAAAGCAACAGCCTTTTGACAGGAAAGTTCCTGTCTGTGTGTGTGAGTTCACACCAAAGCTTGAGAGCCACTTCTGGTAAATAAAATAGAAATGGGCTTTGCTTGCTGCTGTCATCTCATCTTTACTATGACACAGACAGTAAATAACGAGGTTGAGGGAAACGCCCCTGACTGCTGAATTTGGATGAAAGTTTTAGGGGCTTGAAGAACTAAAATAAAAATTAAGTTAGCATGCATTATGACTGTAATCCCTCTCACTAAAGGCAGGTTTAGCATGAAATGAATATATTTTTTGTTTTGTGCAATATTGTTAAATTTGAAGCCATGATATACAGCAATGCAGGATAAAGGGGATTATAAAAGTGTCACAAATGTACAATTCTTTCAACAGTTGTTCAAATATGGACAAATATCTCAGAATGCTATAAAACCATGAAAACGGCAGCAAAATTATCATCAGTCTATTAAGTTACCAGAATGAATACTGCAGTGTGATGTTTTTACTGTTGTTATGAATTGGTGAATGGGTGGGAAACTAACCTTGAAGAACTTCTATTTGGTTTGGGGCAGTCATGTAAGTCAATATGAAAACACTGAAACAGACTAAACCAATCAAAAGCACTCTAAATTCCCTCCTGCTTACTGTTACTGCTTTTTTCAAGGACTTAGACAATAAAGATAACAAGTAGTTTAAGGCAGCAAGTTCATGGCATCCATTTCAGCTCACATCTTTCTTTAAAACTTCCAGGAAGCAATGCAGCATTGAAATGCTGAGTCTCGATCATCATCCTCTCAGTGAGAGCATCAGAATGCGTTTCAGGCGCCTACACAGTTTCAGCCTAACTCGCACCACTGCTCTCACCAGTAACCACCGATAAGACACACTGTCCTTTCCCCTTTAGTCTAACTATAGTGTATCCGATAAACATTTCTCATAATGCAGGGGCTCTCAATGACAGGCAGAGATGCAGTTAGCAAACATGTAGACTATAAACAAAAGTGATGCAGGAGGCACACTTATTAACACTGATTAATGTGCCAGCATGCTGCATATTTGTTAAACAAAGAGAAAGGAGAGAGACAGAGAGAGAGAGAGAGAGAGAGAGAGAGAGAGAGAGAGAGAGAGAGAGAGAGAGAGAGAGAGAGAGAGAGAGAGAGAGGGAGATAGATAGATAGAGAGAGAGAGAGAGAGAGAGAGAGAGAGAGAGAGAGAGAGAGAGAGAGAGAGAGGGACAGTTGCAAAATATATATATTTTTTTAAATCGAAAGACAAAGAATAGTTCTTGGTAGTCTGTTTCATAGCCCCGGTTCAAACTCCTACAAGAGAAACAATCATCAAACAATATATAATCTAGCATTTACTACACTGCCTCCGCAATGAAAGATAAACATGTCTCTCATTTAAATTACCTGCCGGGAAATTATGTGGGCTGAAGTGAGGTTCTAACCTCAAACCAACACCGCAGCTTCTTATTTTACACATCAAGAGTAAACAAGCCAAGTCATTTACCAGCTACAATTGATGTTACAATATAAACTACTGGGAACCATCTCTGTTTCTCACAGGTTAGTATTATAACCCTTCTCTATTTTCACTGGAGTCATGAGTTTAGTAGAGGAATGCAGAAATGCCAATCAGATTACATCATGTCATCTATCAACACTGTATAAAGTTAAACATCCTAACACTTGTAATGCAAATTAGCATTGTGCTTCTTCCAGATTCATTTTGGATTGTTTAAAAAAAAGGGGACCAAAATCAGTGTCTCAAAACCAGTATCTGTGTTTTCTTCCACCCAGTCTTTTCCTTTGTCAAACCTGGTGCCTACATTTCCCACAATGCAACTTAAGAGCCATTGACAGTTCATCATCGTTTAGTTTGATATTGTTTGTAGCAGCCAATGTAGCTTCTCCTCTCAAGCAGATATATGGAGCAGGCTACAAAGGTCTGTGAAGTTCACTTCTTTTTTACTCCAAGGCCTCCATCTTTTTCTAACTTGTTGTCTTAAGTTCTAACCAAAGCTGACTTAAATAACATCACTAGAGGACATTACTAAAATTACTTTAATGCAGCTTTTAAACAACAAAAAGCTTTATAGAACTTTATTTACACATATAGTGGCACTCTTCAGACTTGTTCATATACTTTCATTTGCAAAATAAAAAGTGGAGTTGTACTAACATATCTTGTCAGAGGTGCATATAAAAGCATACATTCAACTCATGTGTGCAAACATTTTACTGTAAGGCTTTGTAAACATTTGTTTAAAATACTCGTGCAAAGGTCATAACTTCTGTTCTTGTCTGTTAGATATGAAGACTGGAGACAGTTAGATTAGCAGACTGGAGTCTTTTAGTTTTGTCCTATCAGCAAGGTTGAAAGGAACTCCAGGAATTGACTGATCTGAGCTTAGAAATGGTAACATTTACCAAAGTTCAACCTCAAGTTACAGCTTTAAAGTCTATCTTGTGTACATAAAACAAACAAGATATGATTAGGGACCTTAAACTGTTTTTTTTTGTTTTTTTTACCTTTTAATAGAGCCAGGCTCACTATGTCTCCCCCTTAACAATCCTTGTCTTGTTTTGTATTAGCATATAAGCAGAGATATATATTTTTTTATGACAACCTTTAAAAATAATGGTGATAATTATGAAAAACATAATTTAGGCATTTGTTTCTTTAAGATGGAGATGACTATGTAATGTTACCCTGCACTAATGCCTCATTTCCGTTATGGTTCACACAATATACACTGTATGAAAGGCTTAAACGCTTATTAGAATTTATTTGAATGTTTGCCTCTGGATATCTGATGATCTGTTGAGCCTGTTAAACTGATTCCCGACTTTCGAGTGTTTCTTGCCTGCCGTTGCCACACTGCAGCTGGCCTTTTACCGCAACTTATTGAGGAAATGAAAATGTGGTGTATCAAAATCCTGCACAGGCTGGCCCTCCTGCCAGCTTACATTCACTTCTCCTATTTTCACAGAAAAAGGAACCTCTGCCAGTGTCACACAGAGGTATTAAACATCAACATTACATAACTGCGCTCTTCTCTGAAACACTTGTTCAGAACAAATCTAAATCCACACACCATCTTTTTCTTGATTTGTGGGGTATAAAACTATTCCACAAGGGATAAAATGGTTATATGTTACCAATAAGATAAAGGGTTTTTATATGCCTACTTATTTTATTTTTAATGATATACTGTGAGAAACATTTTAGTCACTCTAGCAGCCCTCACAGTTTCACATTGAATTTATATTGTGTCCTGTTTGGGTGCGTTTGCAGAAAAGGGAGTGCTGGGCTTTCTACTCACCTCTCTGTCATAACTGTTATGCTCATTTAAAACCAGTTTTTGCTCCGGCTGGGAGTCTTGTTTGTAGCTTGTAATTGTAGCACATGTTTCTTTCTGACACTTCCTAATAGTTTCTTCTTTTTCATACCAGAAAGAAGTTTCCTCTAAGGGGAAATGCACGTCACACACAAGGTATGACAATCTGTTGGACAGACCACAACTTTGTAGTTGTTGTTAAAAATCTCTTATCATCAGCTACTGGAATAATATTTTGTTGATTCTATTTATTTTCATCTAACACCTCTTGTAGGTCAACATTTTGATTTTATTTCCCTTATACTTTAATTAGTCTCTCTTTTTGTCCTTTTCCAACAAAAAAGCCAACAATGAGCCAGCTCAATTAATGAACCAAATGGGCATGTAAAATCAGATTAGACCTAATTAAACCCCCCACTTCCTGCTGTTTGCCTTTTACAGACTGGCAGAGTGACAGGGAGTTTAAGCATCCGTGTAGATGGAGGGGAAGTGGGAAGGACAGCTCCATATGCGTTACGTCAGCCCGGGGGGACAGCTGGGTCCGACTGTCTTTTTCTGCCACACTCATTTGGCCTCAGCAATCATCCTGTCTTGTGCTAAAGGTCTCTCATCGCTACAAGGCTCCTTGGCACTATCTGGGAGCTATAGACGAAGAATATGCTGATTAAACATGCCTTCATTAAAACGATTACATGAAAAAGACGGTTTATTTCCCATGGGCAGCCAAATAACGATGAGTGGGAAGAAGAAAAGGCTTTCGGTGCAGGGATGGGGTTCAGTTCATGACTGAGTTGGGGGTGTGGAAGAGGAATTGCTTGTTAGCATTGATTTAAGTGACCTACACAGTCTTTAAGGACTGACAGTCTTTTGACTTAATATGCTGTGGGAATGAGCTGTCTTCTCCTTGCAGGGACAGCCAGCTTTTACCCCTTAACCAACACCCCTACCTGACTCACTACACCTACAGGCCGCTTCCAGGTCATTGAGCTTCCAGCATGGAAGACCTTGCCAAAGATGCAGGAGAGGCGTTACTTCTGGTTCATTTAATACAGCCGTCCATGTGTTTTAGTGCATGAATAGCAGTAAACCATGTGGAGAGAGGAGAGAAGGAGAGGAGGGAGTTAAAGTTGTGATGAAGGCCAAGTAAACGTCAGCAGCTGGCAGGCATTCTTCAGTTTGTCCTTTTCAAACAAAAGTTTCAGATGGACAATATCAGACAGGATTTTTTTTTCTTCTTAATTATGTGCATGCAAGATAAGTGAATTAAAAGCCTTTTTATTCTTTTAGCCATTAAAGAAAATACTTAATTAAAAAAAACAAATAACATGTTTATCTAAAACTATATAGAACTTTGATTACTTAATCAATATCAATTTAATATTTTTTAATTCATCATCAGGTAAAGTTAATTACCTTATATCATAATTCACTACTACATACTAAATAACACTTTTTTAATACTTTTATTTTAGCACTTAGCTCACACTGTTGTCCAATTATCTCCATCAGCGGTCCTGCTGCTTAAAGATCAAGATGAAATTCTTAATTTAAAAAAACTTATAGTAAAGCTAGAATCAGGATTTTTTTAAAGTTATTTTTTAGGCCTTTTTGCCTTTATTAGATAGGTCATCTGAAGAGAGACAGGATGGGTGGAATGAAGGAGGGGGGAGTGGTGGATGTCATTCATCAAAGGGCAGAGGTTGGATTCGAACCCAAGGCTGCTGCAATGAGGACAATAGCCTCTGTTCATGGGGCGCGACATAACAAGGCTATCCAGAACAACTGACTGAGGATTTTAAGTTTCCTCTCATGTTTGCTTTCACAAACTTATTCCTCCCACAGTTTACATCAGTCTTTCTCCAAAGCACAGTCAGCAGTAATCCCCTAGTTTGCACATATTTTATTCTTTGTTTCTTTTTTTTTTGATGCTGCTTTTGCTTTTTATTGTCCTATATGTCATCCTGAATCTCACTAGTACTCAGAGAAAGTGACAAAATTGCATGTATGAGGTATGGAACTGTGCATCTGTGAATATCAGGACATTGCTGCGAATGTTGCTGTGTGAGCAAGACAATGTTCAGTGCCTTAGAGCCAATTAAGGTTCTCAAACAGGAATGTAAATATGTGTTTTGTATTGTTTCGAGTGCATCCAAATTTTGCAACAAGGCACAGAGGACTTTTGTATTGTCCTCATTGCAATCAGACTAAAAGCAAGTTATTCTCAGTGACATAATTAAATGAAGGGGGAGTAAAATCAGCAGACAAATCATATCTAAGCCAAAAAATATATTCCTAGTAATCATAATCATATAAGCCATTTAATATGTAATCAAAATTAATGTGAACATTCATCTTTATCAACCACATGCAAAGAGGTCACATTTTTGTGCTTTTTCAACAGTGGTGACCTATATAATTGTATGAGGTCACTATGAAACTGGAACTGACCACTGCGTGATCATAGTTTGTTTCCCTGAAACTACTTCTGTTTTCTGTTTCTCTCAACATTTCTCCTCACTGACAAGAGCCATAGATGGCTTATCGGACCATGTTTCAGGGGGAGGACCTCTGCCCAAACTGACCATTGTGTGAGAGCAAGGTGCAATCTTTGACCGTTGAGGAAGTGCACAGGATAAACCCTTCTGAAAACCCTTCTTAATGCATACATGTATGATAATTAAATGAAAATGATCAACCTGGTCCTTCTCAAGTCAGTACTGGTCAAGTTTGAATTACCACCTAATGTGACTAGATATCCATAATTACCAAAACTAAGAAAATATCCCGATGATGTCATATTTATGTCATTGGGGTTGTTGCAGTATTGGCTGGTTCCTGTTTGTACACAACGAGCCTGTGTACTAGGGCTGCTCGGTTATGGCAAGAAAGCAAATATCATATTTTAAATTAATAATTGCCCAGTCACATGGATTTTTATGAAGAAGGGGTTTTATGGAAGCAGGGAATATTTAAAATAATGCTATTAAATTGCTTTATAGGATATGTGGAAGCCAGCACTTCCTTAGCTTGACCTCTAGACGGGACTTAAAGTCTGCATATTATCTCAAGCTGTTCATTAATACACCTCATTTTTGAAAGAGCAGCATAAACTTGATGAATGCCCCTTTAAATGACAGACTATTAAATGGTCATCTTTTTACAACTCTGAATCAAAGTCACTGGGAAAATTTCCCTGAGGAATCTTCCACGTTTGGAGAGGCTTAAAATGTTACTGTCAATCTCCTTTACATTACAGCTGATAATGAACTTTAATTTGGGCTAAACCAGTCCTTTAATGCTGTCTTTAAAGTGGTATTCAGAATAACATTACTCTCCAGTCAAATTACTACACTTGACGGATAGGGTGCTACTATAATAAGATTAAAACACAAACACACACGTGACCTGAGGATAGGCACAAGCCGAAGGTACGAGAGACAAACTCAACAACATGAATGTGCGTGGGCATATGGCCTCTGGGGAGTGATTCAGAGGTCATTACCATACAGAGAAGACAAAGACGTCTATCTATCAAACAGGTGTTGAGTTCAGTGGAGACGTGTCTTTACTCTACATACCTCCAAGATTCACTCATGTGTTTACACTCCAACCATTTCTATTAGAACACAAGTTCAGTGCACTTAACAAAACACTGAGCAACACTGAGCTTGTTGGCTGAGTAATATCTCCTTCCAATATAAAGTATATTTACTCAAGTACTAATTAAAGGTTCTTTACTTTGTTTGGGGTATTTTGATCTGAAGATTGTAAGTTTTCCTTTTTTCTCTGCTACATTTACTTCACACCCTTCTGGTTACTTCTGGAGATGCAGATTAATTTACAGTATGTGTTACATGTTCTAATGACCAACTAGCCTATCAAAAAAGGAAGTATTCTGGATAAAGCAACTATAATCACACTTACTTTATCATTTTAAAATTGAGCATGCCACATAACAGCTTTTACATTTAGTATTTTAAATATGTTTTCATAGCAATATGCCTATACTTTTATATCCATGTTGTTGCTATTCTAACTTCTATTACCTTGCCCTTTTGTGTTGCCTGTTTTTTCCTGTTCACTTGATTGTTTTTGTGTGAGTGTACTTTGTTTTTAAACTAATAATTTATTCTGCCTATAAGCAAAGTATGATGGTGATATTTGACTTATCCTTGTATTTAAATGTGTAGGATTCTATCTTATATTTCTGCAACCCTTCCAGATCTTGTTTTGTAAATCCCTGTGCATTAAATAATACAGGCCTATTACTTTAGTTTTCCTTGTATTCAGGTCCTTGGTTTCCATCACGTGAAGTTGCTATTTTGGTTCAGGTAACATATCTAAGCCTACTTCTTCCACCACTCAATGAATCATGGGCCTATTTGAGTTTTATCTGAATAAATATTTCAGTTATTTTTAATTTGATGCTTAGCCTACATAGCACTATCTGACACCTTATCTTTTGTTTTTGCAAGACAGCCATTATGCTTCATGCATTTATGAAGACAACGCCTCTCCCTGCCTGCGGGGTGAAGGAGCGCAGTGCTGCGTCTCCTCCGCCTCCCACATCCAGGAGAGCTGGAATTGCGCCAGGATGGGATTGACTTCCCGCTCCTGTCAGGGAGGAACTGGTTTGCCAGGATACCCAAATATGGACTGACCGATATCAAATAGGAACGCATGACTCAGCACCAGACTAGCCTATATACTTTTACGGATGGGACTGTGGCTAAAATGAAAGACAAAGTGGATGTTGGGAGTTTAAGGTGTCCTGTTCACGTCTGAAGATGCTCATTTTGCTTTTGGTTGAGCTGTGAGACACATCCAAACTGATCTGTTAGCCTCCTACTTCACCATAATGAGTGAGAATCTGCCCCTGAGGTATTTTATGTACTTACCTGGGTTACGTTTTCCCTAGGCCGAATAGGCTGTGTCTTGTTTACAGTCGTAGTTCCTGGCAAAAACGTCATCAACTGTCTGACATCTCGGAGGCGGTGACCACACAAACAACCAATCAGAAGGCGGGTAGGAGCGCTCGTAGACCCCGAACATTTAAATACAGCGTAGAATTCCGGCCGCTTGTCACTTTACAGGAAACCAGAGAGGAACCCATTTCAAAGCAAAAAGAAACACGGGTGAAATGAAAACATCTTAATTAGTCACTGGACTCCGCTTTGAATCCAACTAAAGGCACAAATCGACGACTTGGTACAGTACAGTTCCACTATTTTGGAAGTTTTGCTCTGTTTTTGATAAGACTAGATCTTCAGTATAATAATAGGCTACAGCGGGACTTTGTGCCGGAGCTTGAATCATTTGGAACGCTGACGCCTCGGTGTTCAAGCAGCATCTTTACAGCGCACTTTTAAAATTTGACTGTGTGATTTGAAATATGTCCACAATAATGGAACAGCCTTTTTATGACGACTCGTTTCTCTCTGCTTATGGCCATCCAGGCGCAGCCCTGCCAGACTACAAGCTGCTAAAGCAGAATATGAACTTGAACTTCTCCGATTCATATCGGAACTCAAACTTCAAGTCGCAGCACCTGCGCGCCGAAAGTGACTTCTATTCAACGGGGACTGCGGACGTTGGCTCCCTGAAGCTCGCATCTCCTGAACTGGAGCGACTCATCATCCAAAACAGCAACGGGGTCATCACTACAACACCGACACCTGCCCATTTCCTCTTCAACCGCGGGATCACAGAGGAGCAGGAGGGCTTTGCTGACGGTTTTGTGAAAGCTCTGGACGACCTGCACAAAATGAACCAGATGGCACCTCCAAACGTGGCCATTGGCACCGCTGGTGTTTCCTGCTCGGGTCCAGCCTCGGTGTTCGGCTCTTCCATGCAACCAGAACCTCTAGAATACACCAACCTAAACAGTTGCACAACGAACCCAAGCCTATCCTCTGCTGCAAGCTATCCCTCTACAACTATCAGCTACCTGCCGCACCATCAGTACCACCAGCACCAGCAGGCCATAGCGCACGGATCTCACCATTTCCAGCACGCCCTGGCAGGTGCAGGCATCCACTCACAGCGGTTCGGCGGGTTGAAAGAGGAGCCCCAGACAGTCCCTGACATGCACAGCAGCGACAGTGGGTCTCCGCCGATGTCTCCCATTAATATGGAGAACCAGGAGCGGATCAAAGCGGAGCGCAAGCGTCTGAGAAATCGACTCGCTGCCTCCAAATGTCGGAGGCGCAAGCTGGAGCGCATCACTCGCTTGGAGGACAAGGTTAAGGGGTTGAAATCGGACAACGCCGGGCTGTCAAGCACAGCTTCTGTATTGAGAGAGCAGGTGGCCCAACTCAAACAGAAAGTCATGACACATGTGAGCAGCGGCTGCCAGCTCATGTTAGCGCCCAAAGTAAAGTCTTATTGAAGAAACAGCACTTTTAAAACACTGGACATGAACTGCACTGACACAACGAACAATGTCTTTTGAAAGAACTGGATCATTATGGTTTCTTTGTTTAAAGGAACTGTAGCCTACACAGAAATCACAAAAGACTTTAACACTTTGGGCATTTTTGAACAAGTTTGAAAAGGTCCTTTAGGCTTTGCCTGTTTACATTTTACTTTAATGGATATTTGTGATGTATTCTTGTGTAAGTTATTTGCGTTTTTTTTTACCTGTACAGTATATATTTAAGTAAATGAAATTATGAAACAAAGCTTTACCTTGTTGCTTCTTATTGAGGTTTGTGTGTATTTAAAAAATGTAATGTCTTTGGGATTATTACATCATTTCCCGTTAACATAACCACACTGTTGTCAGCAGTTAAGTTTACAGTGGCAGCATAGTTTGACGTTAGTGAAGTCCCAGCGTGGGATTGTTTTATTATTGACGTACATACGTCTGTCCTTATATGGTCAATTTGGCTGGTAAACGTCACAACACGAAAAGGTTTCCGGGAACTCCCTCCTACACTGCCCGTACAAAAAGCTGCGCTCTCCCCTTCACACCGCAGAGTGAGCGTGTGCGTGTGTATGTGTGATTTGTCAATGAGTGGTTTATCCGAATCAGGGGAGTTTCCCCGTTCTGCTTTCAATTTCCCAAAACAAGTCGTGAGAACACTTGTTCAGAAGAATAAGGGTGAGAGACGGAAGTTCCAGATAACACTCAGAATAGACTCTAGATGGGCGAGAGGCAGCTTGAAATAACAATGGGGGTCAACAACAGCTAAAGGAGACACATGTTAAATTAGCTGACACATTATATCGAAGAGCCACACACATAACCAAAATCACTGTTTTATAGACTTGGACACAAAAGGATAAAATGAGGATTATGACTCAGGACTGCATTGCTCGTCTTATTTTGTGAGTAAAATAAGACGAGCACTTACTATTCTCCAAAACAGAGACAAGTATCTGTAGCTGGAGTGTTATACAGGTCTGGGGAAAACATCCAACAATCCAATATTTCCCAATAAGCGTCAGCACCATTTGACAATGCCAGGTTGTTATGCTGAGTCAACCACCGCAATAAATCCAACCTTAACTAAGACTTCACAGCCATGTAATGCATTTAGATCTGCATTTAGGCACACAGTCCAGGATTGATACACAAAGTTTAACAAATATCTGTTGGCATAATACCAGAGTTGTAAAGTCACTTAACTGGTAGGCAACCAAAACGGTTTCAAGTGGTTTAATGGCACCACCATGAGGTCAGATATGGAATTACTTTCAAAATGTTTATTAGTCCAGATACCATTGTCAGACAAACCCACAGTCACCATTTTCCCGATGTTTTAATAAAGATGGTAGCAAATGATGGACAGCAAAGGAAAAAAAAATCAATACTTTTATGAAAAAAGAAACAAAACTTTCAGTGCTTGAGACTATGAGGTGGCCTCACCAATTGTACATTGGACGTACAAAGATAAGATCCCCAATTGAAGGATTTATCGAACAACTTCTGAAATTTCTTGAGTTCAACACATTAGATTGGACGCCATGATACTGCTTCACAGGGACTACCCTTATCTGAAGGCAAGTGCTATGGTTAGGGAGACAACCAGAAGATCTTCCCATTTACTGCTTGGAGAAGAAGTCTTTGCTCTTCTCAACGTCAGGGATGATGGTGTCGCTCCCTGGTTTCCATCCAGCAGGGCAGACTGTGTAAAGAGAGAAAAAAAAGGGACAAAGTTAGTTAAGTGACAGACTTTGAACTTTACATACTCTTAGTACAAAGTACAAGTACATGTGTCAATACCCAGGAGGATAAACTAATAACGCATTGTCTGCCACAAACTAAGTATTCCTTCCAAAAAAGTTTCAAGCTACAAATAAGCTCATTTTGTTTGTTTTTTAATTAGAATACAGCAGCCATTAACCCAATACCTGAGGCACATGAGCTTTCAAAACACAATTTTCCCAGCTCTAGGTGATGAACTGTCCATCACTCATCAAAAGGAGCAAAACTCCATATTTACTAACTTACAACTGTTTAAACTAAACATACTGTATATGAAACAGGATATAAATGACAACCCTCAAGGGGAAAATAATAAAAAACACACGCAACTGCAAAGTAGGTAAACAACAGCTAGTGATGACATTTCTAGCAGGTGCTGAAGGATATTAACATGATTAATTTATTAAGATCAATATTCCTAATTTTGAGATTCTGGTCAATATAGCTTTAAAGCAGAAATAAAAGCTTTAATAAAGGGGAGCTAGAAATTCCCACCGAGTATTTTCATATGATACTGGAGAGGGAAACTTAGGGTATTATTAAGAGATTTTACTCACCCTCTCCGTATTTATCAGTGTGCTGGAAGGCCTGGACCAGGCGGAGAGTCTCATCCACGGAGCGACCCACAGGCAAGTCATTGATGGTGATCTGTCTCAAGATGCCCTTGTCGTCAATCACAAACAGACCCCTGAGGAAACATTAATTCATATTAGAGTATGCCATTGTATCCATTCCAGTCTTTCCCCTAGGATTTTTTTTCTGGGGGGGTGGTAAGCCTCTCAGAAATACTAATGTCGCGGAACGCACTTCTAATCACGGTGTCGACAGTGTCGTCATAGACATGCGCAGGTGGTTGTTAGTTTTGGTGCATTTATCTATACTGAGCTGAAATGAAATGACTGCACATAAATTAGGGGCCGAAATAACAAATTGTGTTTTTGTGTCACATGCACATCTGTTACAGTACATTTAATTGAGAAGGCATTATGTTCTGTTGAATCAATCACAGATTTAAGTCACAGATTCGATAACTTTATCAGATCAGGAAATTGAGAAATTTTAAAAATATATTTTCTGGCCTTTATTTTTTAAATATGCAGTAGTTCCCAGACCCCCCCTGCTCCCTCTTAACCACCCCTGCATTACAACGTTACAGACTAAAAACTAAAATCCATCAGAGAATAATAAATTATTATTCCACAAAACAAGTTTTCTCTTGATTTAGCTTTGACAATATTAGACACTTAATATAATCAGCCTGTTCATTATTAGACGTGTGTGTATCTCTGACTGCTCCTGCCGCGCGTGCATTTAGCGCGCACTATATCTGCAGTATTTATAACGCAGCGCTGATTCAGATTCTGAGTGGAGACTCACAGACTGAGACTACAGCGACTTTGAGATGACGTTGCTATCGTTATGTTAGCTGCAGACTAGGTGAGAGTGGACGGTGAAAAGACGAACCGACCGTTTGGCCGGATCACGTGTCGTGTGTTCCCGACCTGGTTCGTACGGATCATGGATCAACTGTGTGCTGATGCACTATAAGTTAAAAGGGGCGCGCCGCGCGTGGTGGCTGGCGCTCCAGTGTGTATGTGTGTGCGTTTGCGCTGAAATGTATGTTGGTGTGTCTCAGCGTGCTCCGCGATGCTCACAGCCATGACAGCAGAGAGAGGAGCAGGGAAAAGTAGCTGCAGCTACATAACACGCGCTTAATACTCATAGCATAGTTTTTATGACTTTTTGGTAAAACATTTGGCGCGTGTTAATTTCGGACCCTACAAATCATTAAAATATATAAATGATTATTAATGTATGTATACTTTTTTTTGTGTGGGGGGCGGGTTGTGTCCATTCAAGGTGTCCCGTAGGGGGGGCGGGGGGGTCGCCTTGGGCAATGATAGGGGAAACACTGCATTATGTTTGATAAGAGATAAGATAAGATAAAATAATCCTTTATTCATCTCACGAACGGAGAAATTTAAAGTGTGACAGCAGCAAAGCAGGATAGTCAACAGAAGAAAAAGCACACAGTGCAAAAATAAGTTAAAATAAAAAATATCAATAAAAAGTGTAAGAAATATACATCAAAAAAGTTATAAAGAAAGCCAGTAACAGTCTGTAACTGTGATACGATTGTATCATTTTCCTTTTGGTCTTCTCAGTCATCATAGTAACTACAGAGCACAGTGACTTCTTATTTAATTTTTCATTTATTCATAAAATTGCTGTGTGCGCGACAGAACGAGAACGAGAGAGAGCGAGAGAGTGCAGGCGGCGCCAGGAACGGAGCCGTGAGGAGCAAAACTCCCGTTTAAAAAAAAAATCCTTCTCGACTCCCGTGGAGAGATAAGCCACAGCTAAACCAAGAGTGGAGAATCACATCAGCTTCAGAGAAATAGAGAGAGAATGTCCACTGTCCGTACACCCCTCTTGTAAATGCACCTTGCTCCAATCAAAACTGAAGCTTCTCATGCTACGTTTTAAAAATGTTAATGTACAGCTGCTTGCAGCTGATTCTGTGCTGAACTCCTAAAAATGAAGGAATAACGAGTGGAACTTTTCAAAACGTGAGGCGTGCATGGATAAATTGAGCAGATTAAAGATGTTTGTTGCAAAAACTAAATTAATTTAGAGGGAAAAACACATTTGATATAAATACAAACCTAATATCAAAATATATCCTAAGTTTAGAGTAAGAAAAAAAAAAGTATGTCGATCCCCTGCAACCCTCCGCCTACTCCACCGCCCAGGTGTCTCGTCATTCTGTGGGAAACACTGATTACATCATACCAAGCTCTCTCAACAGACAGTGGCGACTGGCATTTCAGAACAAAGCTTGTATTAGAATAAAACGTCTGCCTGACCTGTATGCAATGCCATCATCCTCCTTCAGCACGCCGTAGTCTGCAGCGATTGTCTTGGTTAGGTCAGCCACTAGGGGGATTTTCATATTGCCCAGACCTCCCTGCTTCCTTGGTGTGTTGATCCTGCAGGACATAAATAACAATGTAACTAGAGAATCAAAAATCAATAGAGTTCTAATAAATTGTGTTGTGGCCTGCTTTCTGTTGGACAGGCAGGTGCCATACACCGGCAATGAGCTTGTGCTAGCTTGCTAAATTATGGTTTTTCCATTACAACAAATGCAATATTCTCAGGTAGCTTGCAGTGTATGTTCAAGCATTAAACAGACATGCATTGCTGAAGTTTCTCTGACTTGTCTGTACCCTGTAAGTGCACTTTTAAAGACAAGTTCAAAGCTTGCACTTCAACCCCTAAAGAGATTATTACCAACAAGACATGAGAATGATATCCAGCTCATCCAAGACTCGTAAATGTCTCAAATGTAATAATGTCTTCAAACCCTTGAATAAAGAAATACACCCTATTATGCAGGGTAGTATGTTTTTTCAATGTTAAATTCATCTCACATTATGATTTCACTGGAAAATGTGGTTTGTAAAGAAGCCTTTAGCACTCAGTATATTTGGACTTATCAATACTTTGCAGAAGCACTGGACAGGAGATAAACTGATAGAAGAGGGTGTGTCTCTTCAGATCTGCAAAACCCTCTCATACTTAAAAACTGCCAACAAGGGATGTCCTGATCTGAGTCTTTCATAATCCAGCTGCCAAGTGAATACTAAGCTCAAAGTTACCCGTAACAATAATTTTCTTTAGAAAAAGAAAAGTTGTAGGAGTTGAGCTTGCTCCATTTCAGCATGATGGATGTTATTCCTTCAGTTTTTAAGTTTTCAATGAGTACAATCACAACATTTACAATACAACTTAAGTCAGGTTTTCCTCAAAGTGGGAAGGAATTCTCACCATGCCAAGTGACTGAAGTGGGAGTCTACAGAGCAGCCGATCACCTCACAGCCAATACTGCGGAACTCCTCTGCCCTGTCGCTGTAAGCCACAATCTCAGTCGGACACACGAATGTGAAGTCCAGGGGGTAGAAAAAGAAGACCACATATTTCCCTAAAGGGGAACAGGAGGAGGCTAATGAAGCAAGCACCAATACTAGTCTACATATAATGTAAATACAAAGGTAAAATCATTAAACTACGAAAAATAAAACCTTAATGTTCTGTGCCCTGGTCTGGAAAACAAGTTTATTAGATCCTGAATATAATGAAAACTTTAAGGTGTTAACAGTTGTATGATACTAATGATGTACAAAGCCTATGATTCATTAGACTGTGTTACCTCTGTAGTTTGACAGCTTGATGTCCTTGAACTGTCCATCCACTACAGCTGTGGCTGTGAAGTCTGGGGCAGGCTTGCCGATTTTAGCGTTTCCAGAGGACATGGTGGTGGTGACAAAGTACTGTGGGAAAGACAGGACATATAGGTACCAGAGAAATTCCTGATGCTCACACACCGTCATAGATACGTTCAGATGGGTGGAGCCTATGGCACTGGCTATGGTCGCAGCAAAGTACTCTTGAAACATGTGCCAAAGATTTAACATACATTAACACTAAAATGAACAAGTGCTTTCGGCTTTAGACCTAGGTTTTGCATCGCTTAGGTAATTAGAATATTGCTTCAAAGCATGTTCAGTTAGGCAAACCACAAGTCACATGCAAGTCATGTTGAGCCAGCAGCGAACAATAGCCTATTAGAAAGCTTACATAACCAGGATAATCTCATACAAATAAGAGGTACTTGTTTGATATAACCCTGTTTTAAACAAGGGATGTACGTATGATTTAGCTTATCGGAGTTGCATCTTAGGTAATCAGATATACATAATTGTATTAATTTACACACTAAACCTAGTTTGATCCAACCAAGCCTTCAAAGCAGCAGAGATCTTTATTCTTTGTATAATTACGGTTCGATGGCACAATAAGGTGCGCTGGTATAGAAAATCAATATTCGTCTCAGTTACAATTCAAAATCAGACACTTGTCTTTCCGTCTTCTTGTATGTTAGAGAAGTACACGAGCAGCAGACATTGCCTGGTCAAAGTTCAGCCGTATTACACAAGACTTTACATTTAAAGTCGTTTGTAAAACGCAATGAAGCCAGCAAAGGTTAAACAAAGCAAGGGGCAGAGTCTTCTCTGTTGCAGCAAAGGGACAAAGAAAGATCCAGAGACAGGCCCAACTAAGTAAGGAGGGGAGCCACTGACCCCCGCACTGGCTGGCTAGCTTAACGTTAGCTTATCGTTGATGCAAAAGCCGGATCTTTAGATGTGTGTAAGTTAAATAGTTTCATCTTCTGTTCGAGCCGTGCAAACATAATATGACTTTGGAATAAAATTAGTAAATCTAAAATAAACGCATTACTCACCTGTCTTTACGTAAAGCCGAGGAGAACTTGGCAGGGATGAAGTCTGCTGCTGGCAGGAGAAGAGAGAGCTCAAAGGAGGGACAGTTGTATGCAAGAAGTAGGCAGGGCCAGTAGTAATACCCGGAAGTGAAAGAACTGCCTTCAAAGTAAAAGTAAATCAAATCCAAGAAAAACAAACCGCTATAAAAACAATATGGCATTGAAATCTTTTAGAATACATTTGAAAAAGTAACAGGTGCCTATCCAGAATAGTAAGGAAAAATAAAGGACTTACACATTTTTACAATATCAATGATAAAATAAAATAAAGAACTTAAAGAACTAAGGCTTTTCTTGTAATTTGTGTTCCTCTACAATGCTGAAAAGTTTCTGAGCATCTTATTTTTAGGCACAGGGGTTAGATACAGCAGCCAATACTTTGGGATGACCTCCTGTCACTCGTGCGGAAACAGGAACTTTTTGTAATGAAGGTTTTAACCCACACTCAACCCAGCCCAGGTTGAAGACTACAGAACAGTTTCACTTCTGAACTTCTTTTAGTTTAGAGTGTCTTGGAAGGGAAAAGTATCCGAAGAGCAGAATCTATCCACAGGGGTGCCTCAAGGGTCAGTGCTTGGTCCCCTTCTGTTCTCCATACACACTATCTCATTTGGTGCAATTTTCTGCGGAAAGTGCACAACTTTGCAGTCAAAAGTCCAAATCTGAGCACTCTTGCACTCAATGCATAATAACAATGTTTTAATGAATTTTGGTGGCTGACAAGTGCAAACTCACTACAAAAGCCCAAATGATTCTTAGAGGTTGAAATCTTTCCATATTTGCATTTGTTGTGCACTTTGCATTTTTGAATTTGAATTTTTTTTAAATTTTAAGCTTGTTTCTACTTATGGAAATTGTTTAGCTGTTGCAGTACCTTTGACCTTGTTAACACTGCACCTTGAAAATAATCATAAAATGCACCATCGACACCAATAAAGATGAGAGGGTTAGATCGTGAAATAAGTAACAAAGTTTAGCATACAAAAATGGCCCGGTGGTGTTTTCCTTTGAAGTTGGCCCTACCCTAAGCTGCCACTCATGGAAACGCTTTTAGGCACAATAATTTATTTTCTTTCTTTCTTTTATTTATATATTAATTTACCTATTTATTTCAGCTCTGGATGTTACCACTTGGTTTTAGTCTAAGGGTTTTATTTTGGGGAAAAAGAGACCGGTAACGTGTAGAGAATTACTTCCGCTGCTCTTGTCAGTGTGGGCGAAACAGCTGTAAAGATACAGTTCGTTCAGTTTATTAGAGTGAATTAGCTTTTATTTAGGCCCCAAAGTCGCTGTTGGGTCTCTGATCCGGAAATTGGGGTTTGTAGTATGATATTTTCTTTCGCTAAAATGTAATTTAATTTGATTTAGCATGTAGCTAACGTTAGCATTCTCCCAAACCAAACAAAGGGTGGATATTACCGGTAGGTAACGCAAGTAAGCTTTTATAGCCTTAATGTTCAGGATGTTTCAGACACTTACACTTTTAAAGTACCGGTATGTGTATTAGTAATGCTCCAATGTGCACATTGTTAAAAAATACGTAACAAACAATTAGACTTGAGCTGTTCCTGTTTTATCAAATAACGTTAGTAATTTGCAATGTAAAGTTACTTTCTACAGCTCTAAAGATGATTTTAAAAAGTTCAGTTATTTATTCAGAGTTTACAATCCAGATGTTTCACTTTTAAGGTTTGCTGTCTGTTGTGACAACTCGTTTGTATTACGTGCCTGACTGTATTTTATTTCAGGGCGGTATGTTTTTCATATTGGCAAGGAACTATGATCTCTAACACTAGTCATTTTTTTCAGATTGATATATTTGATTTATTCCATCGTCTTGAGAAGATCGACAGGATCTGCAAGAAGTCAAACTTCTGATTGCTCAAAAACAACCCACACTTTTTCAGTCAGCCATGGATTCTCAAGGTAAGAGAGAACATTCTGAGCCTAGGATTAATGTAGACATTAATACTGACTGTCATGTGTGGAATCAAATAGCAAGATCTTAGTCACAATATCTATTTAATTTGTTTGCTCAATAGATGTTGGGTTTTTTCTTGACCAGACACAAAGTGGACCCCTTTATCAATCAATCAATCAATCAATCAATCAATCAATCTTTATTTGTATAGCGCCAATTCATAACAAGTGTTATCTCAAGACGCTTTACAAAAAGCAGGTAAAGGACCTTACTCTTTGTCTATTAATATTTATATTGAAATTAAATCTCCCATTTATACTTCCCAACAGCAAACCCTCAGCCAGTCATGTGTGAGGTCTGTGGGACATACTTTGAGACACGACGAGGGCTCTCCAGTCATGCCCGTCTCCATCTCAGACAACTTGGTGTTACAGTGTCAGAAAGCAGTGGGGCTCCAATTGATCTCCTCTACCAGCTCATCCAGGAGAGAGATGGCTCCCTCCCTGATTTCAAGTCTGAGGCCTCTGTATCCGGGCCAACCCCTTCCAAAAAAGCATCACATCAGGAGTCCAGGGCACCTTCAGTGCCAGAGGACAGGAGTGCCTCCTTGAAAGCAGGAAGTAGAGTCATGACAGCGTTACAAAAGATGGCTCATCAGGGATCTTCAGCCAGGCTGAAAGAGTCATCTACCTCTCTCCCCCCCTCATCCCCCTCTGGTCTTGGACTGGTTGAGTCTGAAAGACATGAAGGCAGCAGCTCATCCTCCTTAGACCACCAAACCACAACAAAGCCCATGTGGGCGCCGCTGGAAACTGATGCTCCAATCACCTTAGGTATGTATGAATTTTGAATAAGATGTTTTAAGAAATGTTGACGGAAGCTGCGTGTTCAAGACAGAGCTTTAACCCCAAGGAACCTTATGTGATTATATGAACCCTCATGTCAGGTGGTAAGTAATGTATAACTTATTTTTTTGTCCTAGTAAGTGACTACTTTTACTCATCCTTTTTCTCAGACACCAACGATGAGGTCCATGTTTGCCAGCTCTGTGGTTGTTGGTATGAGACCCGCAAAGGGCTGTCCAGTCATGCTCGGGCCCATCTGCGCCAAATTGGAATCCCTGACAGTGAGATCAAGAGCAGCCCAATTGATCTTCTTTACCAGATCATGGAAGAGGAGGACCTTAAGCCCATCAATATCAAGCAACATAAGGAGCATCCCCCCAACAGCCCTCCTAGATCCTCCTCTAAACGTCCCTCTAATCTTTCCTCCCCAGCTGCGTCAACCCCCAGCAAACGGCCTAAAGTGTCAGAGGATTGTACCTGTATTCTGTGTGGAGAGGCGTTTGAGAATCGTAAAGGCCTGGCCTGCCATGCTCGCTCTCACCTGAAGCAGATCGGAGTGGTTGACCTGTTGGGGAAAAGCTCTGCAATTGAGACTGTCCAGGAATTGGTCAGCAGCGGCATGCTAGAAGCCTTAAAACC
Organism: Tautogolabrus adspersus; assembly: GCA_020745685.1. NCBI lineage: Eukaryota > Metazoa > Chordata > Actinopteri > Labriformes > Labridae > Tautogolabrus > Tautogolabrus adspersus. Next base: position 8,982,592 of record CM036537.1, on the reverse strand, counting down.
ATCCAAAACAAACTGTACAACTAGCTCATCTGCAGTTCCAGCCCCAGCACTGTCTCCAGCAGCTGGCGGATCACGGACCCTTCCCTCCTCTTCCCCCGCTCCAAACCCTGCCAAGAGCACTTCTCATTCTCCTGTTAACAGGGCCCCAAAAGCTAAGAAAGGCTTTCGACTAGCAGTGGACCCCCTTCATAGGAAGCCCAAACCTGAGCCTGTGGAGATCGAGGTTTCCCTTCAAGCGCAAGGATCCAGCAATGGCAGCAACTCTCCCATGCAGAAATCACCTGCTGCTATTGACCCTTCAAAGCCTCTCAATGCAGGTAAAGCAGAGAGAACTATTCAATTCAATTAATTGCTGTTGAATGCTAGTGGTTAGGATAAATTTTTGATTCCTACCATTTGGGAAATACATTTTTTGCATTTATTCTTTATTTGTTTTTGTATGTAAGCCATTGATTATATGTGTCCTCTTTATTTTACCTGAACCATTCACAGTGGCCTCTACAGATGAACAATCCCCTCCTACAGTCCTCTGTGATTACTGTGGCCAGCTGTTTGAGACTCGCAAAGCCCTGTCATGCCACGCCCGCGCCCACCTGCGCCAGCTGGGCCTCAGCTGGTCGATCAAAACATCACCAATCGACCTTCTCAAAGAGTTTATGATACATGGTGAAGAAGGCAGAAAAGTGTCCACGTCAGGCAGGTCATCAGGCAAAGCCACGTGGACCCCTCAAGGCTCCAAAAGGTCCCTGGACAGCCTCCAGTCAGGGGAAGCAGCCACCAAGCCCTGCATCTCACCTCTTGATTTCTCCATGAAAGACAAATCTCCATCCTCCAAGAGTGGCTCCTCACACAGTGGTGAGACATTAAATGGCTATTAATAATAGTATAAATCTAGTGCTTTTTTAAAAGCTAAACTGTGTTTACACCTGTGTTGCCATTAAGAAAAGATTTATTCTGATTTGTAGAAATTATTAAATGATTAGTAATTGGTTCCCAAACTCTCACTGGCGATATAGAAACTTATTGTTTGAAAATCTTTTACTCTTCTTTTTGGGTCAGACACTTCCTGTGAGCTTTGTGGGTTCGATTTTGAAAACCGCAAGGCCCTGGCCAGTCATGCAAGAGCCCACCTCCGACAGTTGGGAATCATAGAATGGAAGACAGATGGAGCAAGTTCGCCAATCGAACTGCTCAATGAGTTGATCCGAAGGGACCCAGCCAAGGTAGCAGCAATAACCCAACGCTATAGAAGAAGAGACCTTCATAACAGGAAGGTGGGCTGTCCTCTAAAATATTCAACTAATAATTCCCATTTAGAATCAGAAAACCAAGCAATCTATTATGCATATTATAATTCTAACTTGCTGTTCAACTATTTCTTTAAGTCTGGGAGAGCTGCTGCCTCACCCTCACTGTCAACAGACTCTGACTCAGTGCCAGGCAGCAGTCCGAAGGCAACGGCCCACCACCATCAGCACAAGAAAGGAAGAGAAGGCTCAGGCTTATCAAGACACTCACAAGGCCACACACGGACTTTTGGAGCCCACAGTGACCCTAATGGGCGCCCTAGAAGCGGTAAGATATAAAAGTACCTGGATACAGACCAGGGCCAGGATGTTAAGAAAAATAGCCAAACATTTGAGAACCTACACAGATAACCAAAAAAGTCATGCACCTTTTTTCCTGCTTGATACAGGTCCTCAATCATTTTCATGATGTTTTCATGGAAATGTTTAATTTGCCCCATGTACTCATATTAAGGCTACATCTGTAAATTGTTAAAAATGGTAGACCATCAGGGCTGAGCCAATTGTTTTTTATATGGCAGTACATTAACACGGAATTGAAGTATTTACCTTTACTATGCAGCCTTAATACAGATGTACAGTCAATGATTATGCACGTTATTCTAATACCGTTTTGTGTGGTTTCAGGGGTCCATCCACTTAAACACACAGTACCTACACAGGAAGAAAATCAGGACACCAATTCCCAGCAGCCTTCACGTTCAGGTAGCATTCCTGCTATGCTGCCAAAGCCCCCTCTAACACAGCTGGTCAAACTCGTGGGCAAAATGTACTCCCTCAAGTGCAGGTCAGTCTATAAAGTTGAAAATATTAAGTATTACATTTCCAGTGTATATTCTGTGAATAACAGGGGATTCAGCAGAGAAATAGACCAATAGGGTGAAGTTAAAGAAACAAAGACAAAAAGATTAAATTAAATAATGTCACTCTCAGGCGAGGCAAGTTTATTTATATAGCACATTTCAGCAATATGAAAAGTGTCATGACAAAAGGATAAAGTAACCCAGAACTTCCCCCAGATACATGTGCATTGTGTGTACGCTCTGCTCCGTTCTGTTTCGTCACGGCTCCGTGCACCTTTTAGGGGGAATTTAGGGGTAACGCATTACAAGAAAACATTTGAACAGTTGTTACAACAAGCACATAGAACCCAAAGGAAGAAAAAATAAGGGAAAATAAAATAAGACAGTTATAAAAAAATATATATATTTAAAAGATCTGAGAGATTCAACTGATCTGTAGTTCAGTATGTAAAAACTGAATGCTGCTTCTCCATGTTTGGTTGGGACTCTCTGATCATCTTGTTAGGCGGTTGGTCAAGAAATATATTGCGGTCAACTGTGAGCCGAAATTATGCTATAGTCTGTGTTCAAGCAGATGTAATTAAACACCTTAACAAGAGCAGTCTGAGTGTTGTGATGTGGTCCAAAACCTGTCTGGAGACATCAAAGAAGTTATTCAATATTAAAACGTTGTTTAACTGTTGACAAGCAACTTTTTCAATTATTTTACTAAATCATGAGACAACCTGTATCAGATCTGATGCTATAACTTAAACAACAGTGATAAATGTTGAACACTTAATCTTTGTCTATAGCTCAGACAATCACAAGATGCCTCCTGCTGATTCATGTGTCATCATCTTATGAATGTAATTACTTGTTGTTCCCAATTTAAAGAAGTTAAGATAACACTCTGCTCTTCTTGCTGTCGTTTAGGTTCTGTGAAAAAGTGTTTCATGGACCTCTGTCCGTTCAAGAGCAGTGGATCACACACCTGCAGGAGCACATCCTGTCTCTGGGCTACAAAGGCAAAGCATCTCCTCCTGCACCAGTGGCAGCTCCAGCACTCGTCCATCCAGTCGCTGTCTAGTCAATGAAACGTGTCTGTGATTCAGATTTAAGAAGTAATATTGTCTTTGTGTCAATGTGAGTGTTTATATGGTCAAAAAAGTGAAAACTAGATGTTCCCCTTTTGTCCTGGAGAGGGCATACATGAGCCGTACAATAAAAGCAGCAGGTTGTAATCCACTCAGGTAAAATCTACCAGCAACAATAGATCACAATACTGGTCACTTGATGTTTTTAAACGGATTCATCCCTCAATTTGATGGTCAGTGTTTCCTCCTCCTGCTCATAATTTTTTATGTCTGTGAAGATGTTAATAGTGTTTGACTGGATTTAATGTTGCACTCTAAGAGAAAAGTACTGATTGATGATTTTCTCTTTTGATTTGTTCCTACAGAGCAAGACGGGTATGTTCATCATATCACACATTTAATCTCCTTTACCTTATATGCCTTTCAATGGAGTTTTATGAGTTTATTTTTTAAAGAGTTTTACAGTTAGTGAGGAAACATAAAAATGTCAAACTGATGTCAGTAAGTCAGATGCAGAGTTAGTCTCCAACTGTGGACAACTTGGTGTAATAAAGTGAATATCAGAAATGTATTCATGATTTCAGTTATTGCTCTTATCTTCAGGTATAACTGCTTATAATGTGCTGTTTTCTTGTGCATTTTACATTTCTTATTTTAGCACTTATTTAAAAAAAACATCTGTCTTGTATCTAGTATACAAAATGTTTTTCTTTTTTTTAAACCAATGGCAATTAAATACAAATCAGTGATGTAACGATGTACAACTTGCAATTTGCCGGGGGGCCCAGAGCTCACTATAATACATAATAAAGTTAGTCCACATTTCCAACAGATGTGATTTTTTTCTTAGAACACATTGTACAGTTTTCCATTTAACTCGTGAAATCAGGTGCATCTAGACTGGGCCAGGGAATATTTAGGGCCAGGGAAGTTGGGAACTGTTAAAAAAGATCAAGTGTTTGAAACTAGTTGATCAAAAACATCTGAAGTAACATTTAACAATCAGATACTGTACCTATCAGAAAATACTTTTGTCCAAACTTTTATTTTCAATACCCGTCCTTCAAGTTCTTGTTTTGTGGATGGATTTCTCCAGTCTTCCTCACAGATAGCCTGTTTCGTTTGGCTTTTTTTTTTTTTAAAGTTTCTACATTGACGCATTCACTGCAACAACAGGCTTGATGTTCATTCCTGTCCATTTGCAACAGTATCCTTCCTGTCTTCAAGCAAGCAGTCTGAGGCTAAAACTCACCATTGCAAGCCCTCAAAATGTTCTAATGGGGTTTTTTTTGTAAACATCTGACTTTGTGGCTGAACAACTCAAACTGTCCTTCTTCGTGTCAGGAATGCTCATAGTGTGGCTTTAAATTAGATTTCCTTCACTTTCCAGGGCTAAAGCCATCACTGTGTCAACAAAGGGTCATTAATCTCTCTGCCTGTATTGACACTGCAGAAGGTCCTCTATTCCACTCCATGCTCTGAGTGTGGATCATTTAGCCAAAGGTTAAATTGGTTTACTCTGGACACACTATTGAAGAATAATCTGCCTCTTGTGTTTTGCAAGACCTCATGTTTTAAAGATGGGAAGTATATTTAGAAAAAATATTATTCAAATATCTGTATTGCTATATAATGAATACCCAGGGGAGATCTGCTTAAAATGTATTTGGCGGCTCAAGTGTCCCTCCCACTTCCGTCACTTTAGAGGTGGAAATAAAAAAAAAAAGGGAAAAATCTTTGTGCGTTTGTGATTTTAAGTGTAATGAACTGGCACCATCTATAATGCAGTGAAGTAGTGAAAACACCTTACAGGAGAGGCTTTGAGAGGATGATATATTATAGCTTTCCATGCAGCATAACCATCAATCATTTCTGTTCTACTCCGTCTCCACTGTGCAGTTCATGGTCTCCACTTCCCTCTCTGTCTGCCATGTATAACTGATATGTCTCCTTCACTCTCATTCTTTGTAATTCACTGCCAAAGGGACATGGCAGTGTTTCAAATCGCTCTTGACCACAGATAGATAAATCTGTTGTCTGTTCCTCTGATTTGCCAACCTTAAGGCATCTACAGAGGGAATAAGTTATCCCCCTTACCTGATCTGAGTGGACTCAGTTGCATACAGCTATCAAAACCTACTTTAAAGCGCTCATGACAGCAAAGGCAGAATATACACTCACCGGCCACTTTATTAGGTACAGCTGTTCAATTGCTGGTTAATGCAAATATGTAATCAGCCAATCGCATGGAAGCAACTCTATGCATTTATGCATGTAGACATGGTCAAGACGATCTGCTGAAGTTCAAACCGAGCATCAGAATGGGGAAGAAAGGTGATTTTAGGGATTTTGAATGTGGCATGGTTGTTGGTGCCAGGCGGGCTGGTCTGAGTATTTCAGCAACTGCTAATCTACTTGGATTTTCATGCACAACCATCTCAAGGGTTTACAGAGAATGGTCCAAAAAATAGAAAATATCCAGTGAGCTGAAGTTATCTTGGCGAAAATGCCTTGTTGATGCCAGAGGTCAGAGCAGAAAGGCCAGACTGGTTGGAGCTGATAGAAAGGCAACAGTAACTAAATAACCACTCGTTACAACCGAGGTATGCAGACGAGCATCTGTGAACGTACAACACGTCGAACCTTGAAGCAGACGGGATACAGCAGCAGAAGACCACACCAGGTGCAACTCCTGTCAGCTAGGAACAGGAAACTGAGGCTACAATTTGCACAGGATCACCAATATTGGACAACAGAAGACTGGAAAAATGTTGCCTGGTCTGATGAGTCTCGATTTCTGCTGCAGCCTTGGATGGTAAGGTCAGAATTTGGTGTAAACAACATGAAAGCATGGATCCATCCTGCCTTGTATAAATGGTTCAGGCTGCTGGTGGTGGTGCAATGGTGTGGGGGATATTTTCTTGGCACACTTTGGGCACCTGTGTACTCATTGAACATCTTTTAAACGCTACAGCCTACCTGAGCGTTGTTGCTGACCATTTTCAACCCTTTATGATCACAGTGTACCCATCTTCTGATGGTTACGTCCAGCATGGTAGCTATGGATGATAAAAGAATCAAGCTTGAGCTCTTTTTTTTTATAAAGTGATGCTGGCTGTGACTGAGGTTTGTCATGAGGATGAGGAAACATGTGGGGCGTCAGTCAAAGCTGAACAGTAAAGCCATGTCACAAAACTCATATCAACGCAAACTTGTTTCTTGAACATGACAATGAGTTCACTGTACTTAAATGGCCTCCACAGTAACCAGATCTCAATCCAATGGAGCACCTTTGGGATGTTGTGGAACGGAAGATTTGTCTCATGGATGTGCAGCCTACAAGTTATGAAGGCAAAAGGGGGTCCAACCTGGCACTAGCAAGGTGTACCTAATAAAGTGGCTGATGAGTGTATATGCTTTGGTATCTTAAATGTGGTCATTTGGAAAGTCTCCCCTTATTCAATTATTTTAGTTATGTGCCATACTTTTAGGCTACTCAAAGAAAGGCATCAGGCATCATTGGGAACTAATGATACATGTTCCAAGAGTCACCAACAAAGCGAATTTCTATTTTTTATGACCCGAAAATACCATTAACTTTCAAGTGGCAACCTCCAGTAAGGCCTCCTGTCAAAGGGGGAAAACTGCAGTTTCATGGCCTCTTGATCTTCCTCTAAAGATATTTAGACCCCAATATTAAAATGCAATATTACCAGCCTAGGTCCTGCAGGCAGACACCCTCTCTACTTTTAAGAGTAAGCTAAAACTTTCCTTTTTGACAAAGCTTATAGTTAGGCCTGGACCAGCCCTTAAGCTGCTGCAGGCTTAGACTGCTGGGGGACCTGGCAGACTGAGCTCCTCCCTCTCTCTCTCTCTCTCTCTCTCTCTCTCTCTCTCTCTCTCTCTCTCTCTCTCTCTCTCTTTCTCTCTATAAATCTTCATACTATTTAAGTTACTAACCACATATCTTCCTGGGGGTTCCTGTCCTGAGCTTCCTTGTCTCGTAGGTTCCTCTGGATCGTTGCTGCAGATGGCCTGCTGCTGTGGATCTGGACTCCAACAGCTACAACCATTTATATCGGTCTTACGTCTGTTATCATTATAATTGATGTTGTGTGAATCTAGGAATTGGTCTACTTGAACTGCTATAATAAACATGATCAGTCCTCCATTTTATTGTCATAATAGTTGTTAATGTCAATGTTAGACTGATCAGTCGATTAACATGCTTTGTAGTTACTGCTAATACCACACATACCTTTTACCATTATTACTGACATTTGTTTTTGCTAATCTAATAAAGAGTATGGTCTAGACCTACTTGTTCTGTAGGTCTGTAGTGTCTGGATATAACTTTTCTTATGAACTGGCGCTATACAAAGAAAGATGGTTGATTGATTTCTTTGTCGCTGAAATAAACCAGTTTACAAGCTGGAAAAAGTGGTTTGGTTTCTGCATTTAATTGCCCCATTCATAACAACTGACCGTGTAATAAAAAATATTTTCTTTGATTATATATTTCATTATATTAATTATAAAACTGAAATGTATATGTAAATGGAGGTCTGCAGTTTGATATTTATGTAGTAGGCTCGGAGATCATGTTAGACCAAACCATAATGTTTTGCCTAACCTTAAAAGATAGTTTTGGTGCCTTAACCAAACTGTCTGTTTCACAAACTGTGACATAGTGGTCACAAGCACCAGAACTAATAAGTTAATTTTTATATATTTATTTATTTATTTATCTATCAGGAGCAGGGAATAATGGATACAAAATGTGTGTAATAGTAAGGAGACACTACACGTTTTACTAATAATCATCTTTGTTATTGCATTGTATTGTTGCTGCAGAAGAACCCTCGTTAATGTATTCAGTTATCAGATGTCAGATGTCCTGTCATGACAAGTCAAAACGTCTTCTGTTAGAAAGTTTTATAAAACTACTTTATTTTAGTCTAAATGGATACCATTTTACCAGAGAGTTTAGGAACCTCTAATGTTTCTTTCCTTGAACACGAGGTTATAGTTAACAACTGTTGAGTTTTGGGTTGAAGCAGGGGTGGGGATCAATAAGGAATAAAGCTTTCTTTCCCTCCTCGAGAGTGTGTCTATGACTCAGTGTCTGGAAGTAAATTCTTCCAACATCGGCAGTATGATTTATAGTACGTTTTCCAGGCTTGGCAGAAGATTCAGTTTTATCACACAACTTGTGGCTTCACATTCATGCCTTAGAGGGGACAGATTCAGTGCAGCTCTGGCTGAGTAATTTTACTTTTCTGTTGCTCCTTTTTAGCTGCTTTTCAGTTTTCTAGTTTAATCTTGATTTATTTTTTATGGCTTTTAATAACCTTCAAGTGGAGCCTTCATGGCTCAAACACACGTGAGTTGTTGATGTACGGATATGTGGAAACATCACTGTATGCAAAAGAAAAAAATCCATCAGGGCCATCGATTACAGGGTGTGAGTCAGCATTTTTCTGTGCTGTAACTTTTCAGTCAGTTATGATGATGTCAGCAGACTCAATTTGGCTGCTGAGGTTGCCAGTTTTGCAGTATGTAGTTTGGCAGTGTTCAGACTCCACTGACACTGGATACCAGAGGTAAGCTGGTGGCTGTGCTGATACTGGACGTATTATGCCAGTGTTCTTCAGACTGCTCCAATGACCCTGTATGAATCCTATGTCGGGGTCACAAAATATTCTGGATCAGTCACACAGAATCCAAAAACCTATTTGCCACAAATATTTGTATGCCTCCAAACACTTTACATCGGAACACTGTGACTCACTGCTTTGTAGCCCTATTTTTTTTTTTTATTCCAGCCCTGACTCCTGTTTGCGTATCATTACTCAACTAAATAACAAGTAAACAAGTAAAAGTTTGCAAGGGAAAAGAACAAAACATAACACAAGCACACCCAATGATTTAACAGATGCAACTCAACCCCAAACCTTCACTGTGGAGTTGAACAATTTGAATGATATAAACGATTTGTATTGCAAAACTGCCTCTCATTACATACCACAGAGCGCCATTATGCTACCTCAGATATAAAACTATCAAACAGTTGAGTATTATCTTGTTCAAGCACAAGAAAAAACGGAGAGAACCTCTCCCTAACCTCTCTCAGGTGGGTACTGATGGTGCAGAGTACTGCAACCAAATGGTATATATAAGCTCCATGGAACCAATCAGTCAAACACACATGCATGCACGCACGCACGCACGCACGCACGCACGCACGCACGCACGCACGCACGCACGCACGCACGCACGCACGCACACGCACACACACACGCACACACACACGGATAAAGTTTACCACAAGTGTCCCCCAAAGCACAGCATGATCAAAAAGTATGCTCTGTTCTTTGTTAGAGAATGGAGAGTTTCTTACTAATTTTTACTGGACTCACTCACACTAGGCCTAGTGGTATATGAATCAATGTTGCAGGAGGGTAAGCCCATGATAACTACAAAAAATGACTAATTACCAATAATTACCTAAGTTTGGTTCTTGTTGAGTAAAACTGTCTGGCTCTTGTCTGATTGTTACTCACACAGTGCAGTATAATGGCTGAGTATTGGTTTAAAGTGTTCATCAGTCAGTGATCTCTGAATCACTCAGGTCCTGACCTAATAAACTGCCTTCGATGGATTGTCTTGATAATGTTGTTCTAACTATAATGGGGCAGTCACAGGTGTTTTCCAACAAGGAGAGGAACCTAGTTAAATTACATGAACAGAGTTTAAACCATGATTTTGTTTCCACACTGCTAAATGTGCCACTCTGCACTCAGGTTGGTGGCTATAACTCCTGTCTGATGCTGCTTTTCAGAACTTTTTCTCTAAAACTGCTGCAGGCCAAAATGATATTTGGAGAAAACCATGAGTGAACGAGAACAATGAAGACTCCAGCTAGAACACAAAAAATTAAGTACTTAATCACTCAGGATGCCAAAAAGAACTGAGAGCATTAATAGTTCTCTGTGAGATGTTCCATCATTAATGTGAAAAAGTAGAGAATAAGTTCTAGAGTATAAGGACAATCTCTTTGTAATTTGATCAATATGGGACCAGGAGCCTCCCCTGAAAGTTTTACTGAAAACCATTTTAGTTAATCCTCTCATATAATATAACTCTGAACTTTAGCCCTTATCAAAAATACACCGTGTCCTCAAGAGCAATGTGTCAGAAAAAACTCAGCAGGTGAGTACACTGGAAATGTCAGGCCCATTTCGTTTCCTGTAAAGTATTTGAATCACTTGCATTGCCAAATGAGAACAAATCAAGTCGAAGTGGAAAAGATTGGGCAATAGAATTATAGAATAGATTAGCAAAGAAAAAGAAGAAAAATCATGATAGAGGACCAATGAAATAGATGTTACCAATTGTTCAATAATGTGTGGATAATTTAACAACAAAATAGAGCTTACTCTGTGAGATTAAAAAAAAAGGACTAGAAAGTGTGTATTTTACAGATTTGAAGACATGAAGGAAGATAGGATATTATTCATTATCTTTTCACATAATACCTCTAGCTATTTAAAGAATTATTTGGCTTAGCCATATAAGGCTATTTTCACAACTGAGCCATTTTAATTGCATATTTCTGTAAGCGAGTGGTTTTCTTTCTTTGTAGATTTGACTGCAGTCCATTCAGGAACAGAAATATTTCCGTTTGTTTTCATGTAATAGTAAACCTTTTAAGTTGTATTATATTACAAAGGAACCCAAAAGGTATAACCACCTAAGTTTACATAACAGCATAGGAAACAAATCTTGGCAATGAAGTAAAACATGACAGAGACTGCTGTAAAAGCAGAAAATATTTACTGAAAAACAAAATGATAATAATACAAAGGATAATACATAAGAAGGTTTTGGTTGCCTTAAAAACATCTGAAATGGCTTCTCTACCTTAATAGCATGTGATTGTGCTTCTGCTTGAAGTGTTGATCATGAACTTTGTAACAGCACATACATATTCAAGTGATTTGTTTTGCCTGCTGAACATTTCCTCTCAGTCAAAACTGATTGGGTTGATGTTGTCTTATTAAGGGTGCAAAGGCAAGAAAACACTCTGTAGCTATGGAGGCTACTGACACACACACACACAGGGACTATTTCCATCATAGCACTTTTTTTTAAAGAAATAGGTGCTCACATTATTTATAGCATAGAGCAGTCAAAGTATGCATGTGGAGTTTATATATTACATTCAGTGACTCCTCCACAGTTCTGTGATACTCTACAGGCAAACTCCAAATATGGAACGGGGTGGGGGGGACCAACATTTTCTAAAAGCATGCTTCATGATTTTCACGTCTGTGGTGTTTATACTGATGCCTCATACGGTTGTGAGCACAGGCTAATGTAACTGCCAGTTTATGAACAAATAGTTTGGCTGTACTGAACACTGGTTGACTCAAGTTGATTCATAACAGATTATTTTCCCTTCTCTTTTTTTAGAAGGAGAGCTTGCAATGTCAAAGTAAAAAAAAACATGTTTGTGAGGAACCTTAAGTATATTTCTCTTTTGGTGCCCCCTGTTGAAATAAACAGTGCCTCTTCATAACCAGCTAAATATTCCTCACAGTAGCTTTTAACACCCTTATGCTAATGAATTTTACATTTGATCGGTTTTTCAAATATAGCTTTATTTCTCTTACTTACCAATGCATGAGTAAACAAAATAACTGCTAACTATTGGTGATTTTAATTTAAGAAGAAACCAATACACATGGTCAGGCTAATTCATACCGAAGATAACTCACTGCCACCAACTTAAAGATAAATGTTTTTTTGTTTCCCCTGTGGTTGCAGAGAGACACTAATGACCTTTCCATGATGAATCTTGTTTACACCCTGACGTCAGGTCTATATTGGCAGGCCTGTTGGTTGAGAATAACAAACAACATATCTCAGTCGTGTCTGCTAAGAATTGCATCAATTTGATTGGATTCAAGACTTTGTATTATTCGTGTTAAATTCAGAACAAACTTGAGTGTATTTGCAAACAAACACTCTGGCTAACTAGTCCATTAGTCTTATCTCCTGCCAGTGTCCTCGCTGTCACACACACACTGCCTCTATCTCTGTGTGATTCATCTTTAGTTGCTGCTTATCAAATCTCACATTAGCTGTTTATAGACAGTCGTGGATGTCAGCCAATAGATTCCTTTTGTGACTTGATGACACCAGTACAATAATCCAGTGTCCTCTGCACCCAGAGACACAGAGCTCAGTCAACACATCAGCGTAGAAAGGCTTTGATATCAAATCCTCAAGCTGGAAAGTTCAACCACCCTATTTCTGGCCTACAGGTACACAATGTTTTTGGTTTGTCCTGAACCTTTCTGTGAAATTTCCCATAAATTTACACAACAAACATTTTGGGACATGCTGCACCTCCCAATCAGCAGAGACTAGAAATATTGATGTGTAATGACTTGTAAAATCTGTCCCAGTCTAATTCCTACAAGAACCCAAAAAAAAGAGAGGTAAACATAATCTAAGGTTGCAAAACTGCAGATCTCATGAGGATTATTTAGAAACAGAATAGCTGCCAATATGTTGGACAAAGTGCCAAATGAATGTTCAGTACTGTTCTAATATCCCTGAAATGTTGTGATCTTAAGATTCAAACCCAAAGGACCCATTGACCATTAAGTTCATTGTTTCATCACCCCTATGCCTTTTCCCCCTTTCCTTTTCTCTGAAATCTGTTATTCATTGGTTGAAGATTTGTAGAAGCCATGAGAGCCAATATCTACAGGTCAAAGTCCTCAGTATAACTGAGAAACATACTTCAGTGCTGCCTCTGGGATAAAAAAAACTGTTATTTTGATGGTATTGACCCCAAATCCATCAGGATGACTGAACAAGGGGAGGAAAAACTTGACACATCATCCCTGTTTGACCTGTGGGCGTATACGTCCAGTTTTTTTAAGGGTTGTGCTTCTACATCTGCAGGACAACAAAACAAGACTTCATTTATTTCCTACAATGCCTACAACTTCAGTAGATCATAATATATATATGATAGGTAGAGTTAATTGATTTTGACACACCATCAAATAGTACAGGGGATGTCTTGAACAAATATGTGTTTAGGCTATTATTTTTTATTGAATGACTGTTTAACCATGGAAACCAAATCTAGGTGAAAATGCCAAAAAAAATCTTCCATCACCTCCAACTTGAATGTTTGTAGTATAAACATCACACTGAATCAGTTAATAATCATTTGTGGAAGAGATATTCGAGCTTCTCCAAATAAGACCTTGCTTAGAGTAGATACATTGAATTAAGGGAATAACACTGTATGACTTTGCACAGTAAATCAATATGTAATATCATATGACTTAACCCTTAAAACTCTTCAACTGCTGAGTAAGAGCTTATCCAAAGTAGTCCACATTTTATTTTAACAAATCTTTCATATAGGTACAGTTTCAAAATTCTGAATTTATTCATTGTGTTTGGGAACAGATTTGGCAATGTTTCACTTTTATGATGAGGATTGCTTGTAGCAGGACATATTTATCATGATCTTTACTTCTCGTTCTGTCTTGGAGAATGACAATACAGGTGCATGCATTGTGACACTTACAGTTTCAAACACGTGCAACATTTTCTGGCTTTTGCATGGCCCATAAACTTTTTTCTTTACTTTAAAGCCCATTAACTGTTTCCTCCATCTTGAATATTAGTTACATAAAGATACCATGTTTTTAATAAATCCAGCAATGCACAAGAATGTGGGCTACAAAATTGGGTAATACATTATACATTTCCAAGGTGAACAAGAGAGCAACAAGACGGATTGAATTATAAGACAAACAAGCGTGTCTAGCAGGGAAATAAGTCACCTGAGACAAAAGTGTCTGCTAAATAAAATTGTAACATTAAGTACTGTTGTGGTGCACAGCTGCATATTACTTCTTAGCTACATAGAGTGCACTAGTCTACCAAAATTAAAGAAAATATTCTTCCATTTTAGTCAATGAAAATTATATTCAGAGTTTCTTGGGAACTATGTACCTATTAAAACTTGTGTTGTCTACCTTTTATTTCAATGAAGCAACTGGAAAATGGCTGTTTAATTGTTCTATTATGTTGTTGTAGACTGACCTCTCCTAATACACTGAGCTCCCACTAGCCTTGCTCCATCTAGGAGCGAGACAATCGGACAGTGCCTGTGTTTCTGAATTGTAATCTGTCATCACGACTCTGCACTTTATCTGCAAACCCATTTGCACATTGTAATTGCTATTTTCTTAACTTATTGTTTGTAAACTGTTTATTAATCATGTAATGTTTATTATGATGTGTGCTGCTGCCCTCTTGGCCAGGTCACCCTTGTGAAAGAGATCTTGATCTCAATGGGTTAATTACCTGGTTAAATAAAGGTTAAATTAAATTAAAACAATTTGATTACACAGAAATTACATTCAGTTTCCAACAGATTGTTCATTTAGCAGGAATTCAGACTGTTTTGTTTAACCTCTATCAAAAGGAGTATAAGTCTGCTCTTGACCTACTTCAGATTGGCTTGAACATCAGAGAGAATTGCAGACTGACAGCTGGAGCACAGAACCCATTAATCACCAAGAACATTGGATTCTATGTCTTTTTTTATTGGGGGGGGGGGGAGAGAGAGAGAGAGAGAGAGAGAGAGAGAGAGAGAGAGAGAGAGAGAGAGAGAGAGAGAGAGTAACTATTTAACATAATTACAGTCATGGTTATAACATGCATTCAGTATTTAAAATATTCTGAGGGAATTAGACAAGAACGATGATGTTTACTCTTGCTGAATCAACAGTATCTAATTATTTCAATCATATACACTTTCATATTATAGTTATCTCTTTAATAGTTAACTCTTTAGTCACTCGAAACAGGAGATGATTGTAACCTTTTTCATTATCATATTTTGGCAAAAAAAAGTTGCTCATGTTAAGTCCCTATCTGGTAAAACATCTGGTACACATGGTAATTTTGGGGTGGTTATAGATCTTTTATATCTATATATTATATGTTTATATTAAATTATATACATACATATGTTTATCATTTTCATATACATATATCTTTTTATATATTACATTTACTCTACTCTACTCTACTCTACTCTTATCTAATCTAATCTAATCTAATCTAATCTAATCTAATCTAAACTACTCTACTCTACTCTACTCTACTCTACTCTACTCTACTCTACTCTACTCTACTCTACTCTACTCTAATCTAATCTACTCTACTTTACTGTACTTTACTCTACTCTACTCTACTTTAAATTACTTTAGTTTACTCTACTCTACTCTACTCTACTCTACTCTACTCTACTCTACTCTAATCTAATCTAATCTAATCTACTCTAATCTAATCTAATCTAATCTAATCTACTCTAATCTAATCTACTCTACTCTACTCTACTCTACTCTACTCTACTCTACTCTACTCTACTCTACTCTACTCTACTCTACTCTACTCTACTCTACTCTACTCTACTCTACTCTACTCTACTCTACTCTACTCTACTCTACTCTACTCTACTCTACTCTACTCTACTCTACTCTACTCTACTCTACTCTAATCTAATCTACTCTTCTCTACTCTACTCTACTCTACTCTACTCTACTCTACTCTACTCTACTCTACTCTACTCTACTCTACTCTACTCTACTCTACTCTACTCTTCTCTACTCTACTCTACTCTACTCTACTCTACTCTACTCTACTTTACTTTACTGTACTTTACTCTACTCTACTTTAAATTACTCTACTTTACTCTAATCTAATCTAATCTACTCTACTCTACTCTACTCTACTCTACTCTACTCTACTCTACTCTACTCTACTCTACTCTACTCTTCTCTACTCTACTCTACTCTTCTCTACTCTACTCTACTCTACTCTACTCTACTCTACTCTACTCTACTTTACTTTACTGTACTTTACTCTACTCTACTTTAAATTACTTTAGTTTACTCTACTCTAATCTAATCTAATCTAATCTACTCTACTCTACTCTACTCTACTCTACTCTACTCTACTCTACTCTACTCTACTCTACTCTACTCTACTCTACTCTACTTTACTTTACTGTACTTTACTCTACTCTACTTTAAATTACTTTAGTTTACTCTACTCTAATCTAATCTAATCTAATCTACTCTACTCTACTCTACTCTACTCTACTCTACTCTACTCTACTCTACTCTACTCTACTCTACTCTACTCTACTCTACTCTACTCTACTCTACTCTACTCTACTCCACTCCACTCCACTCCACTCCACTCCACTCCACTCCACTCCACTCCACTCCACTCCACTCCACTCCACTCTACTCCACTCTACTATAAGAGTGAATTAGATAAACTTTGATAGCAGTCTTAGTCAAAGTAAAGGGTTAATGTGCTGTATTTCTCTCCTTGCGTTTAGTTGAGAGCAAGGACGTCTCAGGCCGAGATTATATAAATGCTGATGCCAAGTGAAACACAAAGCAAAGAACACAAGGTTAGGGTCATACAATTGTATGTATGTTAAAGGGGGAAATGGAGGGCCACATCTGCTGGATAAACACATTTACAGTGAAAAGTAAAACCTTTCTCACTGTGTCAGGTATTTATTACTCACACCTGCTCACAGTATGTGTGAAATGTGAAAAATCTCAGATCTTGTAGTGTTCTTGTTGGAACATTAAAATATTATTTTTCCCAGATGTTTTTTGGTCTTGAAAGACACTCTGCGCTTTGAACAGCCTATACTTGAATTATACTCATTCAGACTATTTGCATTTTTCGTCATTTGTTGCTAATAATAGGAGTATTGTTTTAAACATAACAGATTAGAATTAAGATCGTTGGAAACCACTTCTTAACCACAGATGCCTAGTTGTTGTCTAGTCCTAATTCAGCATTAAAGCAAATGCCCCAGTTTGGATAAAGTAAGAGCAGCTTGTAATTTAGTGGTAACACAAATAAACACAACTAGTTACGCAGGACCAATATTTCACTAATGTCTTCCTTAACAATATTTGATTAGTCACAGTTTTACTTATGTGAGGTCAGGGTGTCCCTGTTTGGAGTGCCTAATGAAAAAGAAGACAAAAAGGGAGAAACAAACCAAACAACAGAAACTTGATAGGTTTGAAAGTTTTAAGCTGAAATCAGAGCAACTTTTTTTAGATACAGATACAGTGTCTCATAGCAGCTGATCGTTTCTGAGTGGAGAGAGTGGTGTGTGTTATTTTCACATATAATGATTTAAAAGTAGATTTTTTTTTCTCCTTCCTCTAAGTTTTCGCCAGCCGGGACCCCCACTTTGAAAAACACTGTGTTGAGAGCTTGACAAATAAAGAAACCATGTTTAGAAGATCATTTCCTATTTTTGGACTATAATTCCCTTACTGTAAAATGAGGCCCTGGACATTAGCATTCATTGCATGCACCTCCCAACATCCATGACTATTTGTTGTGGTGTCTTTGTGCGTCATTCTCAAATGACAGCCCTGTAAACTGAGTCCTATATTTCACAACAGTCTCACACCATTAGATGTTTCAGAAAGAACACAAAACTACAAAATAAGAGTCTGTAAAAGAGACTGAGATTGATATTAGCATTAGAATATTCTGTTGCTATGATGAAGAGATCTATTTATAGGTTAAATACTAGTCTAATGCGGTATTATTCCCTGCATGGCATAATATTCTGCAACAACAAGTGGTATCAGCTGTGTTCCTCCAGTCATACTTCAAACCATGTATGTCTTTGATAGATTTACTTTGTACTTACGTCCATATCCAGATGCCATCATGTCTGTTTGAGCCTGGACTGCAGAGATGCTTTAGGAACAAGGCTCAGAATTGAGCCTTTAATACTTTTATGAAGTCTCATCATGTTCCTGAAATAAAGGCAGCACACTGACTGATTCTGTTTCGGTCACCCAGTTGTCTTTGTTCCATGCTGGATGGGAGACTGAGTGAGAAAACAAACAGCATCCCTAAGGCACAGGCGTGCTGACGAAAAAAGCACCACCATGATAATAATTAAAGCCCTTATAAGACTTAAAATTGGAATTAATGAAACTTTTATTTTTAAGGATTTGTTCATATAAATATAGTTAAAGCACATTAGGAATGCAGGCCCGAAACAACATTTCCATCTTTCTGTGAGCAAAGAAAAGAAGGTCAGATTGGGGGGAGACACAGCATCATATTTATCAGCAGTATTATTCAAATCAGTGAGCTGGCATGTTTCATTCACTGTGTCACCAAAGTACAGTTTGTACTCATGGGAGAACTGTGCTGAGCTAGGGGACTGTCATAAACACAGCAGAAATTTTAATGTTATGAGTATGAGTTATCTGCCTACACTTTCTCTGTAGTGTCACACAGCTGTGCGGCCTGCACTTCATCTATCATGACTGTACACTCATCGCCGCATAAACGTTGAGGCTGAATTTAAGCGCAGGGGGTGGAATGGTAGGCAAGTGTCCAGCTTCTTTTGCAAACCTTCTCCTAAACTTCCGGGCAAATATTAATCTGTTCAGATGCTATAATAGCAATTGAGTAAACATGCAACCTTTTGATTTCAGTCCTCAAGACACCATTAGTACTAGATGGCTGTTAGACTATTGATTAAATGGTGGGAGGGACATGGAGTAAATAAAGATGGATGGCTTCAAAATTCTACTTACTACATTTTAAAGACGACAAAGATTTAAAAATGTTAACATTGATAAATCATTTTGGTCTTTGTTCTTTCAGTCTTCAATGTTAATTTAAACAAAATCAATTACCATCAGCCTGTATGGATTGGTCACTTTTTCTATCCATAAACCACTACCTGACACTAAAATCAAACTAACCAGTGCCAAAGAGGTTAATTAAAGAAGATGCATTGAATGCTTAATGGTCTGACCATGACCTGACCACAGCATTGCTTCTAATTTATTGAGGCAGGTTGAGATTAATACAGGAATCATGTAGGCTATGTCTCACTTGTTTCAGTGAATGTATAATGGTACATTGACTTGAGCTTGTATTATACATAGCCAAGAGCTCTCCTTATGTAGCAGAAAGTGATAATCATATTCTTTGAAATCTCAAAATGTCAAATTATTCACTCACCAATTAGGGGTAATATAACAGTGCCATTCAGATAGCATTAAGCAGGAGCATCAGGATAATGAAATCTAGCAAAGCGCAGTTTGAACTTGTCCTAAGGCAGTTAAACTTATCGTACAAATGATGTAAAGCATGTTTTAGTCAGTACACCTACTTATTGAATTTTAACGAACTCCTCTTGATGAGTAAAGCACGTTTTTGCAGTCAGGCGACTAGGTTAATGGCATTAGGTTAGTTAGTTAGTTAATGTGTGCGACTGAACAAACTAATCACCATCACCTTGCTTAGTATAAAGGGGACCTATATATTTTTTTTAAATGCAAAGAAAAAAGCTTGTTTTTAAGTGTTCTTTCTGGCCACAAACAAAGCAATGCAATATAGCCAACTCAATAGAGACAAATCCCCCTTATACAAAACGACTCATTCTAACAAAAACATAAAAACATCTATCATTTTCAGGTAATAAACATTAACAAAAAAAATTCTTATGACAATCATAATTTATATCTGCCTCTAACTCTGCCGTAGATCCCCAGTCTCACGTTTAGGACCTTTGAATCTCTCTCTGCCGCAGATCCACTTTAATTACAAATCCCCATCTTTTTTCACCCTGACAGGACCTCACATTAATCTCTTCACTGAGTCAAGCAGTTCAATTTTATTACCACATGCATCAGCAAAGCCCATGACCCATTGGTATGATGGTGGGCGCTGTCATGGATAACATCTGTGCCTGAGGAGGGAGGCAGGGTTGGTTTGGAACCCATTATAAAATTGCTGTCCCCCAAAAGCATTTCCTGGGCAGCTGCAGTAGGGTTTGATGTTGTTTTCTAACCATAAAAATGACTTTAAAAAAATCGTTAGAAAATTACACATGAAGCAAGCTTTTAACAAATGTCTTCACAGATGTATATTGTCGTCCATGACTATCCTCCAGCATCAGGCAAGTATAGCTGTTTTGAAAAAAATTGAAGACTTCTGTGCAGCTTGTCCTATATTTATATATATCTAGGTCAAAATTACAGTCAAGTTGAAGCTATAGTAAATGCAACATGCAATTCAACACAGAAAGGGACACCCACATTTCCTTATAAATCAATCACACCTTTCTATTGAAGGATTATATTTTGGGCTTCTTGCCTTCTTTTGATAGGATAGATATAGAGAAACAGGAAATCTGGGGAGATAGAGTGTGGACCTCTTACACATGGGCTTCCTGCTCTAACTGAGCTAAAGCGGTGCTACAGTGTAACCAGATTTTGACTAAACATGGGTTAAGTATGGCCATCTGATGTAGACCATGATATAGAAATCTGTCAGTGATTTTCAAAAAACCATAAAAGGAAAAAAAATGTGTTATGAATTTACACTTTGCAAAGACAGCAATTTGGAGCAATTTCCTACTAAGACCTTGATTTGTTTGATAAACAGCCTGGATACTGCTGTACCTGGTGAATTTCTTAGCATCTGCAAACAGTTATAATGCTGGATTACTCAATGACACTGATTTGAAGGTTAACTGCAAAAGTAAAATTGTTTTCAGGTCACTGTGTTCTTTCTCTCATCCTTAAGAAAACAGTGCATGAACATTTACCTAAATTATAACTCAGTTGTTCTTAGTCAGCCCCTCTTAAAATGATGTTTGGTCAAATAGGTGCCATTTTTTTAAAGAAATGAAATGAAGCATTTTATTACATCCAGAAACCTTGAAAACAAAGCTTTCGTCTTACATATTACTATGGAGCTGTTGTGAAAAAAGATGATTAGTAACCTTTTTGAAAATCGTAATGAAAAGTGAATGGCACAGATTTTGCATTTGAACAGACAAATATCTCACTCATATGATATCACACTATTCAGTGCTTAAACATCATAAATATGTGTGCTCTTGTCATAGAGGCTCAAGAATGAGTTACTGTACTGCTCTTTTTATTTTGCCTTTGTCCTGACCTGAACTTTAATGGATAGAGGGTCAAACCATTTATGTGATAGAAACAACAATAAAGATGGGAATTCTTTTTTGTTTTGTTTTTTGCATTATGGCATAGAGTTTGTCAGTAGACATACAACACACGGTTACTGATTTCCCTGTGCACAAAACTTAATTCATTCTTCAACGACTGACTAAATTCTTCAAGGATATGCAGCAGACCTAGCAAGGTGAGAGAGTTACAATAAAACAGACCATGTTCTGCAGGCAATTTCATTTGACCTTGCATGCCTCATTGACAGCTGACTAATTGTGGCAGTTCAAAAATTAACACTAATTTTAGGAATTTGGCTATAAATGCCTGTAAAAAGATCTTTCCCATCATGTCAAATCAAAGGGTTTCTCTGCTGCTGTGAAAATGGAAGCTGCATAGATGAAGATGCGATTGTCACTTCTTAATATTTCAAGCTTTAAAAAACAAAAGCACTATTTACCTTTAAATGTTGATCTAAATCTTTAAGGATTGCATCTCAGGGTACACTACACTGGTATGTACTATACCACCTTACTATTTTTCCAAGGAACACTCATTGACTTGAGTAGTTTTTAGTTTCCTCCCCACCTCTGAATCTGGCAAAGCGGCTGTGATAAAGCCATGGTTTTGCATAGCCAAGAATATTGGACAACGAGCATATTCTGACTCTGAGCACTCTGAGCACTCCTACACATCTGTGGAGAGTGGGAAACTAACAGTAGGCAAAATAGTAACTTAATATTAAAAATGACCCTTGGGTTTCAGCCAGGCAGTCAGTCAGCACTTTTTAAACAATTTGCACGACAACGAGTGTGTATGTTTCATCAGATAAAAGCAGCTGAACTGGTGTCAGTCTTTGACAGCGTGTTTGTCTCCTTGGCTCTCCCATGCAAACATTCCACTGTTTCATTTTGAGCTGTTAGTTTCTGAGCGAGCAGAAGGATAGCGTGTGGCTTTCCACTCATGATAGCCATCATCTCCACAAAATGTCAATATGGAATGTACAAGCACTTGACCCCTTGTTACTGTTTATATACTGAGCACATTTACATTTTGCTACAGTGCTTGGCGGAAATTAACACATTGCAATTATCAGAATTATTGTCACCAGGGAGAATATCCTTTTGTATTGACATGTTTTTTAAACAACATTCACTGGCAAATCCAACTCCTTCATCTTCAAAGCTTCTCAGATGATAATAAATACTCCATCTCTCTGACAGACAGGCATGTGCTCTGTGAAATGTTTTGGCAAAATGGTGGATTAGAGAAACCATTAAACAGTTGTGGTGGTGGAGGGGTTTAGTCTTGTAGCCAAGTTAGAATATTTGAGTGCAAATAAACAAGAAAAGTCATTCTTGTCTTAACTATTACTTTAAACTTATCACGGGAACTGTACACTTAAATTATAAATAGTTTTGTATTCTTCTTGTATTTATCACACCTTAATTATTCATTGCTATTTATTTTACCTATTGCACAGAACTTTATTTGACTTAACCATGCAATTTTCTGTGCTGTTTCAGCCTCTGGCTCAGTGTGGTTGGTGTATCTTTGTTTTTTACTTGACCTGTGGAATTTTTGTATCTGACGATGTCTTTTGTGTATCTGTTGTGTTTTTATGCCTGCTGTAGATCTTATTTCATTCACGATAATGAAGTTGGAATTTAAGTTTAGATTTAAGTTTAAATCCTCCATTTCAGAGTACTTCAAAGATCATGAGATATGCAGTCAGTGTTTTTTCCCCCTCTGTGGTCAGTGGAAGGGAAGAAGTCTCAAACCAATAAACCTCAGACTTAGTATTGGAAAGAGCCAGTGGGCTGTGGAGGCCAAATGGCACCATTTGTAGGAGCAATTGATGAGAAAATGGGGGCAGCAGGGTCTCTTTTCAGAGCTGGAAGGAAAACGCCCATGGGAGCTAAATGCTTGACTGTAACTTTAGAGTCTAGGCATCAGGACAGGAACACGGAGATCGATGATTGGCTCCTAGGTCACATTGAATGATGATACTTCTGATGTGTTGATGAGATACTCCTGTGAGATTTGAAAAAAAAAGTCTGCTCTTCTAAACTTAAGCTTTTTGTTCTTTCTTTTACAGTTGCTATATTTTATCATTGCAATATGTCCATAGAAAGACACAAGCAAAGGGTCTTTGGAAACTGGTGCCCTTCAGTAATTCCTTTGTTATAACAGCTTGGCTCTTGGTGATGAGTCAGCTGGTCAGTCAGTAATTTTTGCTATTTAGCATCTACTGGATGGATGAGCTGGAAATGTGCTGACATTCATAGTTCACAGAGAGTGAATCTCAATGACTATTGTAAACCCCTGAGTTGTTTAGAGAAGTAAATGAGTGAAAAAGACATGGGAAAAAGACATGGGAAAAAGACATGGGAAACCACAGCACAAAAAGTCTTGAGTAAAAACATTTTGACGACTGTCGGACAGAGAGCAATAGAATCTCATTCAAACACACAGTGAAGGACTTTTTTCTCCACTACCAATCCAATTAATTGCCTCGATATATTTTTACTAACATTCCTCTTCCTCAAGACGTTCCCGTTAACTGTTCACTCAGTACCATTCCCAGATATGCCATAGTCATAGCTTTAACACATTCTTTTGTGTTTTACCCTTATCCGACACTCCCCTGTTTGTCTCTATCTGTCTGTATCTATGTGTGAATTGTTCTGTGTGTGTGTTTGTGTGTGTGTGTGTGTGTGTGTGTGTGTGTGTGTGTGTGTGTGTGTGTGTGTGTGTGTGTGTGTGTGTGTGTGTATGTGTATGTGTGAGTGTGTTTGTGTGCGTGCGTGCTTATATGAATATGTGCATAGTGTGGCCGTGGCTTCCTGTTGGTGGTCTCCTGGCTGTCTCTTGCTGACAATAATCAACTCACCTGCTGCTGTCTGCACACCTGCCTTCCATCACTCATTAAGTCTCAATATATCTACTCTAGTTTTCCATCATCTCTGTCCAGGTTGTTAGTGGGTGCCACTATTGTGGTAGACTAAGGCCTAGTCCACTCGGTTTAAAAAATAAATCCCGTTCACACACGCTAAATTCTCAAAAACATCTTCGTCCACATGAAAACGCACTATTACGGCTGTCATGAGCATGCCAAGTCAAAAATGATGTCTTTGACATGCTAAAATGTTCTTGCCATTCCTCTGAAATTACCATTTCATTTGACAAAGTAGTTAATTCAGGCCTCTGCCAGTCAACATAGTGGGAGCACTAGTTTGGTTACATCTGCTATTGCACTAATCTCGTGGCAGCAAAGGTGACAGTGTCACACAATGACGTCAAACGGAGGCGAAACTTGGGCAAAGTGTGACATTACAAGCCCGTAAACTCATTTCTCCCCGTCTACACATTAAGACCTTAAACAGAGTCTCTGAAAATCTTCACCCTGGAAGGAGTTTTCCAAAAGGTGCGTTTTCAGTGACCTGAAATGCAGATTGCGTGTACGAAAGGCCATAACGCACAGAAAAACCTCCGTTTTCAAAAATACTCGCATACATGTGGACTAGGCCTTACTCTAAAGAACTTGTAGTGTTCATGGTTTGTTGAACTTGATTTCCTTCCTTTGTTTTCCTGCTCTTCATCCTTGTTCTCCAGTGCTTCTGGACCTTTGAAACGGTAGTTTCAAGGGTCTATTTAATAGCACAATAACTTTCACTAAGGAGAATGGCATCTCTCTCATGTCCACAGCTCGGCCCTATCAGGTCACCTACATTCACACCCATTCACACATCAATGGCAGAGGCTGCTATGTAAAGTGACCATCAGTATTAACTAATCCCATTCATACACACTCATATGCTGCCACCAAAGCAGCAGGAGTAACTAAGTGTCTTGCCCAAGGACACATCTGACATGTGGTCAGTGTCACAACTAAAAAATAATTGTTTGATTTAGGTGAGTGCCTGCATGGTCACAAGAGGAGAAAAAACTATAACACTAGCATGATAAAAACATTAGGTTAGCCAACTCTGCTAATATGACATCATCAGCCTACCTGTTTGCATCATAAGCTGTTTCCCATTGCAGAGGATCCTTCAAAGAACCAATTTGTTTGCCACATTTGAAGGAGACTTCTATGGGACAGCCTTCGTCATGCAATTGTTCTTCAAATGTCGTCCTAAAGGATTTAGTCTCTGTATTGAAAAACAGCTAGTGGTTCTGTATTAGTATTTTATACTGCATACATGTTAAACAAGGGTTAACATTGTAGCACAACACATGCTTAGTATCACCATTTAGCTCAAAGCATTGTTGTAACAGTGAGCATGCCATGAAACCCATTTAGTTGAAGTAAAGATCATAATAATTGTCCAAGCAAAACTAAAAATGTGTTTAATTCATTTTCTACAGCAGAATATGTTTTTGTATTTTTCAACCTCAATTACTATCTATTCAACAGGCAATGTTGACCTAAAACTTGTAAATGTTATTTTTTTTACAAGTTTTTGGCAGTCACGTTTTTTAATAAATACTCAAGAGAAGCTTTCATTCACAGGTTATTAACAAGAAGAAGCACAATTCTTCCATACCACTTGTTTCCAAAACACTGAAGTGCATGAATGTCTCCAGCTGGCCTGCCAAGTCCCTGTAAAATCCAAGCAGACATTACCACCTGTCCACAGAATGCACATTTTGTTCCCCTAATGTTTTCCCTGTTGGAGTGTTAATCAAGAAAATTGAATGTTTTTTTATGCTAATGCAGAAACCCTGTAGGACCAACACCGGCACCCTTAAGCACATCTGGATCTTTCATTATGGTGAATAAGACGCACAATATATCTACTTCTCATGATTACTCTACATGCATCTTCTGTGCACTGAGGTCATTTATTCAGAGATCTGAAATAGAAAACCTCTGTAATGGGACACTGATAAACAGCAAATCCACCATGTACTGGATCTGATAACTGATACCTCGGGGGTTATTTTCAGCTCTGAGTTACGCACTAAACAGCAAAAAAACACATGTAGACTATGAAACTAAATCTGTTCACATCGATCCAAGCTCTGAAAATCGAGAGGAGAACTAAACAGTGTCTAACCTCTATAACACTTAAGTTCCAACCATTAGGCCTACCTTTCTCAGAAGTTTCATGACAGCGATTAAAAACTATTTGGTGAGAAATAGGCTCGAGAAGAGGCAGCCTTATGGTTGATAAGAACAAGATTATAAAATACTATTTGAGATCATTTCTTGTAGGTGACACACATAACGTGAGTGCGACGTTAAAGTGTGCTATTTGATTTGCTTTCATATAAACAGAAAAGCGACAGAAAGTGCAGCAAAGGTATGAGACGTGAACTTGACTCAGAAGGCTCACCGCAGCAGCAGAGACGCCCACACAGGCGCAAGGAGTGACAGACGCGCTATAAAACATTGACTCGGTATTTGGGTGTCCTTTACAACCTGTAAACCACCATGAAACAGCCAGATGGATTCATCTCTGGAAACTGCTCTTTAAGGACATCGATGCCTTGGACTTAATCAAAGGAAAACAAGATTTTTGATTTTTTTTTCTTTTTCGTCTGTCGATGGATGGAATTGTTTCCTGAACCCTGTCTGTGGAGAATCTCTGGATAACTGTTTGACAAGGAAAACTATCTTCTGGGTTTTTTTCTGGACTGAAAGTGATATCTGAACTATGTAAGGCCTATAGGTGAGTAATTTCTTAATTTTCAGTTACAAAAACATTACGTCGACTTATCCCTCTATTAAACATGAGAGCTGATAAGACTGAATGGATTGCATCATATGAACAAATCTCATACAGTGATTTGATAAATACCATTGGTTTATTACTATGACCATGATTTTCATGTTTTTTTAATTAAAGCTGTACAGTTTTAAAATTCTGCAGACTTCTGCATATTAATTTAATTTAAAAAGCAACCTATAACAGAGAGGTTGTGAAAATCAAGATCACTCGTTTGATTTTTTCATTTAGCCTAACATCACATTTGTCTTTGAAACATTGTCAGCGGTTCATTTATGATGATGCACCAATAAAGCAGGTATTTGGGTTATTAATAATAAATGTCTATTATGAAAACAACTTAACAATATAAAAACATGCCATTCCCTTGTTGATCAATAGTTGTATTAGTTTTCTCGCCATCTTGAAACAGCAGCATATTATTTATTATTATAGCATATTATTGATCTATTTCATTCACATGCTATTTTTGCCCTGTTTGGAACAAAAGGGGCTTTCGTCATGTTTTTTTCTTTCTTCAAGTTTAGCCTTTGTTTGTTGAATGTATTGGATTTTTGTATTTTTTAACCTGTATGAATTTGTATTATTCTTTTGATGAAACATTAACTCAATTACTCCACCCCAAAAAATTGTATAAGCTCTACACAAATAAATCTCTATACAATCTTTTTTCTCTTGCAGCCTGCTGTAACTATGGAACTCATGACCTCCAGGGTTCAGTAATGTTAGCTTTGAGCCACTTCAACTGCTCAGGCTCCCCGCTCCTCCCTTATATCTCTAATGACAGTGGAGGGAAGGTGGAGGCCAGGGTGGCTGTGGAAGAGCTGTTACACCATGGAAACCTCACCCTGTTGCAGCCCACCACCAGTGGTGTTATTGTTGTCATATTGTCCATGACACTGGGTATCATCTCCAACATTGTGGCTCTCTTCATCCTGGTAAATGCGTACTCCCTACAGCGCAGGCGTACCAAAGCCACATTCCTACTTTTTGCCACATCACTGGTGGTCACAGATTTTATCGGCCACCTGATCCCTGGTGCCCTGGTTCTCAGACTTTACCTCTCTGGAGGTGTGCACCCTGAGGACTTCAACTCTTCTGACAGGATGTGTCAGTTCCTGGGTGGCAGCATGGTGTTCTTTGGCCTGTGCCCCCTCTTCATGGGCTGTGCCATGGCTGCTGAGCGCTGCCTTGGGGTCACTAAGCCACTGCTGCACTCATCCCTGGTCACTAAAACCCGCACAAAGATCTGTCTTTCTGTCATCTGGCTGGCAGCCCTGTGTGTGGCCCTGCTCCCCTGCTTACAGCTGGGCTCTTACACCTATCAGGACCCAGGGACCTGGTGTTTCATTAAAGTGCTCAGTGACACTGCGGAGGTAGATGTGGCCTTTGTGGCTCTGTTCTCTGGACTAGGCTTGACCTCACTAACTGTGTCATTAGTGTGTAACACCATCAGTGGACTGACGCTGGTGCTCTCTCGGCTCAGGAGGCAACCCGGCTCCCACCACTCAGCAAAGTCCCACGACATAGAGATGGTGGTGCAGCTGGTTGGTATTATGGTCACTTCATGTATCTGCTGGAGCCCTCTGCTGGTGAGTATGAGAAAGTACAATGAGAGGGAAGCATACTGTAAATTCATATCAAAGAGCTGACCTTTACACGTCACCCCTGCAGGGTGGGTACTTGTTTACAGGCAAAAATCATGTGTAAAGTGTCCTAGCAGGGTCATGAAGTATATGATTTTATATTTCATAAAGCCTCAAAAAATGTAAAATCTCACTCAGATAGGTGTTGTGGCTTATTTTCTGTGTTTAGAACCCTCCACCGCACTACAGCTTCCTCAAAGTCTTGTCAGTTTTGTTGCAGCTGTTAGGTCACTACTACCTACACTTGTCAAAATGCATTAGAATAAGTGAAGTGAATGAGTGATGGGGGGAAGTCAGGCGTTAAGAAGGTGAAATAACAACTCTCCAGCTGCCACTCAAGCCTCTATTTCAAAAAGATGTGTGCTGACTCAAGCCAGTCACCAATTAAGCTTAATCAATGGCGCCCTTGAATAGGTCATGGCCTCCGTGGTTAGAGCCCTGAAAATTAAAAAATTCCCAGGATCTCTTATTGGAAATATGTTTTAAATATAGTGAAGCGGTTTCATGTTAGATTAGGAGACATTATAGATATTATAAAGCCCAAACCATGATCTGATCTTTTCAAGTTGTCAACTCAGTTGTCAACCTCAACCGTACTGAACTGCAGCAAAAAAAAAAGCAGATTCTTAAGACCTTTATAATTAAACTTTTTGGGGTTATGCTTTTGTAAGATTAGCCAAAAAGTGACAATATGACCAAATGCAAGATGATGAGAACTTAAACACAACACTGTGTGATGCAAAGCAGAAGGCATGCCCCTAAGTTAAATCATGCATTTGTTGAGAGTAACTAGAGATAGCACAAGTTTTAGGGCTTGTACTTTTTGGACATCTGGTAGTATATGAAGCATAACTTTCTTCTTTAATAGAGAAGGATGAAGGACACAAAAAAGTAGACATGGCTGCAGTTGGTAACATTAATAGGGTACTATAGCTATAGATTCTATGAGTATACTGTACATGCATCCATCAAAGCTTTAGCTAATGAGTTTATCCCTTTCTTCCTTCCCTTCCTACTAAGTTATCCAACTTTGGCCAAAGAATGCATCTGTCTTAAAACATTTTTTAGTTTAACTGAGTGTTGTACTTCACAAAGGCAACTAAAGTGTCCATCAGTATTAATGAATCCTTTCATATGCCGCCGCAGCAATTTGGGGTTAGGTGTCTTGCCCAAGGACACATCGACATGTGGCTGCATGAGCTGGTGATTGATCCCCTGACTTTCTAATTGAGAGACAAACAACTCTACCACTGAGACACAGCCACCCTCCCCTCCTTTGGAGTAAACATGACTTAAGAATGATTGAACTGAAAATTATACTAATTTAACTTAAGAAGTTTAAGTAAGTATCTTAAAAAATACATAATGGATTGTATAGTGTATGTACATTCTTTTTTTCCCTTTAAACACAAAAATAAGTTTAGCTAATGTTAAAGTAATACTGATGAATCTGACCTTTAAAGAGCACATTGATTTGATTTCTTAGCAAGAGAAGAATGTGCACCTTGCTCTCAGCCTAAATATTTACATTTATCAAAGAAAATGTATGGATTGGAGGCAGTAGGCTCCATGACACTGTAACAAAGACAGTCTTCTCGAGTTCATTGAAGAAACCAATGTGAATCAAAACTTATAAAGACCCTTTACTCAAATCCAGAGTTAATGTACATGACTAACACCTTGGGATTTTTGAGCATACGTTAGGGATCTCAATCACGAAACACCAAATGGAAATTCCTTTTGGAAAAAAGATCATCATCTCTTTGGAATAGTTCTACAGAGTTACTGTAGATGCAAAACACATTAAAGCTTTTCTTGTTTCCCTGTTTTTTGTCTTTTTTAATTTTCCCTAGTTTGACCTATCTCATCAACCTACAACAAAGTGATTGAAACACTAAATCCTTGTACTTTATGTGTTCGTAAGATAGAAAATTAATCTTACTGACCACTTTGAATTATCTTTTGATATAAACTCTAGTTTATAAATTCTGCATCTGTCCATTTTACACTTCCACGGTTGTTGCTGATAAAAGGTAATCAAAGGTAAATCATATGTAACAAACAAAACAAAAATCATTAATTTAATGTAAAGTACAAATTATTCTTTAGTCAGATCTTTTCATTCCCCAATGATCAGGATGTGATATATATGCCTTAACTTAAACAGTCACACTGTCAGCTATTTTTTGAGCCAGCTGTCATTTCTGACAGACATACACAACTGTGTTGCTTTTAGCATGTATATCTGTTTAATTTCCTCATATTTATCTGTACAGGGGAAATTTAAATTAAAAGATAAATAAGCTGCAAACACACACCCCTTTTGGATGAACCTGCTCATGGCTATAGGAAAAATACAGTCTGACTTATTGAGCCAGATAAGTACAAGAGGACCTATTTCTGTTGAACATCCTTTAGATTAGGGATCTGGTCAGCTCACAAAGCAAGCCAGTTTGCAACAACACAGGCTCAGAGGTGCAGTTTGTCAACAGGCAATGCAGGCAACTGCTTGGGGCCTCTGGCCAACAGGGGCCCTCGAGGGCTGACAAACTTTAAACCACAGCAGTGGATCAGAATGTGCACATTTTACAATGACAGAAACCTCCCTAAGGGGCCCCCATCTGACAGCTGACAGTATTCAATATTGTTGCGCTGCAATAAGTGTTCCAATAATCCTGTAAAAACATAAATTGGTCCCTTAAAGTTGCCGTTGGTGTCAGATAATCTTGATAGCGATGAATGCTTGGAGTGGCCCCAGTGAATTTTGCTTGGGGCCCTAACAGACTCTTGAATCGCCCCTTCAGGCTAAATTTTATTCTTCATAGATTCCCACCAAGAAATGTGTCACTTTTCTGAAGGAATAATTGTAATACTATAGTATAACTAAGCAGATGTTATGAGAGCAGGGTTGGTCCATTTCCAAATTTGAATTTAGGATTAGTGACCAAGATATCTCCAGACAATGCCTCTGGCTCTAATCAACCAAGGTTAAAGGATAAGCGGTCTTGTTGGAACTCATATTTTTGTCATGATGTAACTTAAAACACGTATCAAATTAGCAACAGATAGTAGTACAGGGCGGCTGTGGCTCAGTGGTAGAGTCGTCTTCTCTCAAGGTCGAGGGTTCGATCCTTGCTGCAGCAACATGTCCGATGTGTCCGTGGGCAAGACACTTAACCCCGAATCGCTCCCACTGCTTCGTCGGTGGCGTATGAATGCGTATGAATGAGATTAGTTACATATGATGGTCTCCCTACATAGCAACCACTGCCATCAGTGTGTGAATGGGTGAATGGGTAGGTGTGACATGCAGTGTAAAAGCGCTTTGAGTAGTCAGAAGACTAGAAAAGCGCTATATAAGCTCAAGTCCATTTACCATTTAGTACGAAAACAGAGCTTCTGCAACACCTCTCTGAGAGAAGCAGCTTCGTTATTCCCTTTGCAAGGATTGACACTTTGAACTTTACTCTTCTGTGAAAACAGTAATTGATGGCAGATTCTGCGGCATGTTTCTTTGAATGGAGATCGATCAAAACATACAATATGTTTTTTTTAATTGATAAAAGATAAGAATGTGAACCCCTCATTTTAAAGCCACTGTAACAATGTAGTAAGGGTTATTTTAACGAAGCAAAACAAAAACAATTACCAACACCAAGTCTTTTTTCTGAAAAACATTTCTAGGATAAGTGGGATCACTTTACAAAAAACTTGATCCATCGCACATTCGATCACCCTTTGGGTACATGAACACTTGTCTTGCTGTTAGTGTTTGTGCTGATGTAGCCATCACCTTATTTTTTTAGTCTAGTCATACCTTAAACATTTGCTATTGATTATTAAAACCGTACTTTTATAATCACAAGTTCATAACCAACAGTATTTATAATAACTGCAAATGAATAATCAAAGGAAACATTATTTTCCTTTGAGCAAATTCCATCTGATGGGTTTTCAAAAATGATATTTAATGTGATTATTTAAAAACAGTTTATTGTGTGTGTGTGTCCCAAAGAATGCCGTAAAATAAGCCAATCAAGAACATCCACTTGTTGTGTCCCCTGCCTGCAGATCTTCGGCCTGATGTGTGTGATCCGCTCCTACACAGGATCCATAGGCGAGGACCTTACAGGCTATAAGACTCTGATGGTGATGGGCGTGCGGCTGGCCACATGGAACCAGATTCTCGACCCCTGGGTCTACATTCTGCTGCGTCGCACCATTCTCCGCAAGATCTACCTCATTACTAAGTGCCAGTCCGGCCTTAGAGCTAATACGATAGGCCGATGGGAGCCGTCTTTTCCCAGCTCAGAGAAGAATGAAGTCAACCGAGTCTGAGCAGACAGAGAACAGATAAAGACATTTGTGTACATACTTTGTCACCAGGTCATTCAGAAAACAGAGACCTCAACAAATAACTTTTTGAAGGAGAGATTCACATGGAGACAAGTGGAAAGAACTAACTTTGTGGCAGTTATGGTGAATAAATGAACAAGTTTTAGACATTTCTTGGTCCCCTTAAGACTGGTCTAAATATTGGAAGCTAGCAAATGCTATGTTTTTGCACAAAATGTCATCATCGTTTTACTGGTAAAGTGACCATTCCTCATTATTATTATGTTGTCCCTTAGACACTTTCTGCCTCAGTTTATGAATGCAGTACTAACTAGGCTCAGTCCAGAAACAGATACGTTTCTAGGAGTGATATTTAAATGGTAACTGGACTTGAGCTTGTATAGCGCTTTTCTAGTCTTCTGAGTACTCAAAGCGCTTTTACATTGCATGTTACACCTTAACATTCACACCCATTGACACACATTCACACTCTGATGGCAGAGGCTGCTATGTAAAGTGTCCATCAGTATTAACTAATCCCATTTATACACTCTCATACTCCACCAATGAAGCAGTGGGAGCAACTTGAGGTTAAGTGTCTTGCCCAAGGACACATCGAACATGTAGCTGCAGGAGCTGGGGATCGAACCCCACCGACTCTACCACTGTGCTACAGCATCCCTGAGTATTATTTGGTTGTATTTCTCAACCTCATTTTAACCAGCTTAGAAAATGAGAAAGAATTTCACTCACATTGAGCAAATGTAGAAGAATGAAGCTTTAAAAGTATAACCAGCGAAGGAATTGAACTCTGCATTTGTAACTCTGCAGAATGTATTCCATAAAGAAAAGTATAACTGTGGTGTTTACATGTGTTTTCTTTTGCTTGTGTTTACAGTGCTTAAGATAAAATAATATATTTGAAGTCAATACTTGAATTTTATTATAAATGTAATGGAGATCTGTAAAGAAATCTGAATTGAATGTCAATAAAAAACATTGAGATGTGTCCTTAGTCTGGATGTTTGTATTTGTATTTTTTTGTCTTCTCCATGACCTTAAAGACAAACAGACATGTATTGAAAGATGGCTTTTTGTTCTGTTAATATGCTGCACTCTGTTCAGATGTGCAGTTTGCAAACAGATATTTATGTTACATGTTATAATTTATTTTACGCTAAAAAAGTTGAATAAAACGTCCCTTTACCCAGCAACGTTTTCAGGGAATTCCAATACGAGGCCAGGATATATACCCTCCAGCTATAGCTCGGGGTCTTGATTGTGGAGGGCAAGTAGCTCTACTCTGAGCTCCTATGATGACAATTTGTCAAATATCTAAGAATTATCTGCAAAGGTAATAAAAAATACTATTATTTAAGAAGATTATTTAATCAATCAAGCAATTAATCTTTATTTGTATAGCGTTAATTCATTACAAATGTTATCTCAAGACATTTTACAAAAGAGCAGGTAAAAGACCTCTGTGTTATATTATGTTACACAAGAGCAGGTAAAAGACCTTCCTCCTAGTTATATTATCCACAAAAACCCAACATTTATCTATCATGAGCACTAAACAACATTTAGCAATGTTACAGTGGCAAGGAAAAACTTGCTGAAAGAGGTAGAAACCTTGAGCAAAAACAGCCATTTGCTAAAACTGTGTTAGCCTGGAAAGTGGGATAGAAGAAATGCAGAAAGACACAGAATGATAGAGACAAACAGAGCAAAAACAACAATGAATAAGATAGATTTCTAGCTACAATGTCAGAAATAATGGTAAAAGTATGTTGAGTATTAGCAGTAACAGCTATGATAATAGACCGATCAGTCTCATATTAACGTTAGCAACTGTAATGATGCTTAAAAACAGTGAGGACTGAGTATGTGGACCACATTTTTTTCAATAAGGCTTAATGTCGTTGTTAATTCTTTGTTCTCAGGCAAAGTGTTGGCATGCTAGTCTGGCTCTGATGTAACCAAACCAAAGAATAAGTGCAGTCCATTGTAGAAACACTATTTTTTTCTACCAGCTTCCGTTTTATCTGTTTCCTCTTCTGTAATGTCTCTGTCTACCCACATTCACATGATCTGCAGCTACGGCATTTTTTTCTTTTAATTCCACAGTCTTGCCAAAGATATAACTCATTGGATGCAGCCTGTGATACATAAATAGGAGAGGAGCTTCAAAAATCTCAGACGCATTTTACATTTATGGCCTGCCGTAAAGCCGCAATAGGCCCAGTTGTGTTTAATATTGTAATGAATGGTATAAATGCAAACCTATGGATGTATCAAATCAGCATTGCAGACAAAAGGGCCATATGGATGAGGGGAAGAAATGTGTCAGACAAAATAAGGAAAACAATGAAGTAGCAGGCGACTGTGGATTAGTGGTAGAGTTGGTCATCCCTCAAATCGAAGGTCAGGGGTTTAATCCCCAGCTTCTGCAGCCATATGTCCAATGTGTCCCTGGGCAAGACACTAAACCCAAAGTTGCTCCCGCTGCTCCGTTGGTGTGTGAATGTGTACTGTATGAATGAATTAGTTTATACTATTGGACACTTTACATAGCAGCCACTGCCATCAGAAACCCTTTTCACACATACGGAAATCTCCAACCCCAAGTTGCTCCCGCTGCTTCGTAAGTGGCGTATGAATGTGTATGAATGGGATAAGTTACTTTTGATGGTCACTTTACATAGCAGTGTCTGCCATCAGTGTGTGAATGGGTATGCGTGACCTACGGTGTAAGACGGTCAGAAGACAAGAAAAGCGCTATACATGCCGAAGTCCATTTACCATTTACAGAAAATATGTAAATGGCCATATGAATGGGGATTCAAGCTGTAAACAAGCATGCTTGACGCAACTAGAATAGCCTATAAATATACAGTACATTGAAAAGCCATATAAAACACTGGAAACAAAATGTTAAATAGTCATAAATCTGTGCGAGTAGCAGCTGGATGTAACTGGGAAACTCTTGTACAGTAGGTGACAGAAGGCACCTTTAAATTGTTGGCGTTCTGGCTATAATTTGTGAGAAGGAGAAGATTTTTCTTGATTTTTAGAAAATACTTTATTTACATAATAAAATTAAACAGGAAGACTTGTAAAGTCAAACAGACAGGTTCAGATTAACACTCAGCCAAGACAGTTACTGAACCTCAGCTCTTCCTGATCAGACACACAGCATTTGATTTCCTCATATCAACACAGCTCCAGGAACTTTTCCATTTTCCCATTGGTCTCGTGGAAGCAAAACTACCAGACTGGCTTTAATGTTGCATCTCCTCAAGGCCACCACATCAACTTTAGGCCCAGTCTGTATTGTATCCCTTCGATTCAGGTTAATCGCCAATTTAGCTTCTCCAATAAAAAGGTTAAAAGTTGGCACTTACATTAAGTTGCTATTTTTTAACCGACTCCACCGATAAAAGAAGAAGAAGAAGAAGAAGAAGAAGAAGGCTGTGTTCCACTCTTGTCCGGATGGTGGCGATAATTCATTTAACAGCTGTTTGAGAACTGCCATTAAACTATAAAAGAAGAAGAGAGCAATCGCTGAAAGAGACTAAACGACTGCGAAATTACTGCGAAACGGTCAACTCTTACGCAATATCTCGTTGACAAAGGTGAGCCTGAAATGCACAAACCAACTTAAAATAGACAACGTCCACAAAACAAGCTGACAAAAAGGCATTGAAATCCGGGTCATTGATAATGTATGTTAGCTCGCTAACATCAAGTGGGCGGTCAGTGCTACGTGCTAAACATAAAGGTTAGCTGAGCAAGTAATCAGCTACCTCTTGTGTTAACCACAGTCTAAGGTGTTAACAAGTTAGCAACGCTACCAGGGGCAACAGTGAATGAAATTGCAATGTACGCGAGTATTGGACAGTTCTTTTAAATCATGTGTAGAAAGTTTTTCATCTAAATTGGCTAACAAAACACACGCTGTCAAGAAGAGTTGTATCAGCTGCTGTGAAAGCTACCTGCGTAACGAACGTTAGCTTATAGTTACAACATGTTTGTGAACAGGAAGGTTTTTGTATCATCAGGACATTTGATTTGAGTTGTCCTATACTGCCAGCAATATACCAGGTCTACGTTGACCAGCGATTTTTTGTTGTTGCTTCTTTTACAGCTTCAATCCGGGAGTCGTGACAGGATGGCGGCCGCTGCTGCATCGATGTGGGATGAGCACCAGGCGTATGAGGAGCTGCTGTACTGGGACAGTCTGATACAACAGGGACATCGGCTACTACCGCACGACTTTGACAGGTACACACACACGCACGCACGCACGCACACACACACACACACACACACACACACACACACACACACACACACACACTCACGGGGAAGTTAATGTTAATGGGTAACCCAAAAGTTCTAAATAACACTTAAAATGAAATGTCACAGATATAATTGCTGTAGGATGTATGATATGAATATTGATTCTATATAGGTCTAATGGACCTGCTTTAGTAAACATTTAATACAACTACGAGTTGTGCACTGCTTGTCAGCTCCTGTGTCCTATCAGACTTAAAGCTATTCGTTTGTACTTACTGACATTGTTTCCTCCTTTCTATATCCTTGCTTGTGTTTTACTTACTCTCTGACATGCAACAATCTGACAGACGATGATTGGCAATGGGTTCCGAGGTTGCTGTTCAGTAAATAATACATTTAACTTGTGTTAATAACAAACGTTATTGACACAGCCTGTAAAATTGTACGGTATAAACCAAAGTGGGAACATCAAGCCTTATATGATCTTGCAAAATCATTGAAGTGTGAGTGATGATAATTGTTATGTTAATTAGGTCTCCCTTTCAAAATTTACACCTGTTTTACCTTCTTTCGACTGGTACGTCAAAGCTTTTCTTTAAAAGTTTTTCTCTGAAGCTGTGCTTATTTTTTAATTTGCTCCTTCCAGATACGAGGACCTGCGGTACTGGTATGACTGCCTGTGCTATGAGGAAGAGCTGAGACAATACCACAACTACATTGCTGCTATTGAGGAAATTGAAGATACCCAGCATTATCAGGTTATTGTTTTTCTGGCTAAACTGTCCCCTGAAGACTTTTAAATGCATATTCTTTCTTTTTTTCCTATTCAGACATTCAAGTCTTTTATTTATATCTCAAGTCACCCACATGGTGACTGTACGTCTTGTGTTTTCATCACCATTTCTTTTTCACTTTAAAAAGACAAGTTCATTTAAGTATGCTTGCACGAAATGTATCTGGTGCATGTGGATGTCTCATTTTCCAAAGTTTCTTAAAACCATGAGTTTCCTAAACATGTTTAAAATAATACTTCCCAATTCTATTTTTTACCGGCTGTCTTGTATAAGATTGCTATTTATTCGGTGTACATGGAAATGACTGTCGACCTAAAACTAGTAACCGAAAACTTCCCTAAACCAACAGAAATTATAGTCTAGTATTTATAAATGACTCATTTACTAATGTGATTACAATATAGGATGGAGATATATTTACCTTTCAGCTGCACTATTGCTTTTCTCTGACATGAACCCTACTTTGTTGCTGTAACAATTAAGGAAACTGCTGCACCGAAGGTGCATATGGGGCCATATGATCGCCATGTGATGGCCAAACACTCTGAAGTGTATCCCTCACCTGAGGAGCTGGAAGCAGTGCAGACAATCATCTCCCATGTAGAAAGTGCACTCAAGACTGTGTCTGACCAGATGGATACTCTGAAAGAAGTCAAGGAAACTACAGTGACGGGGAGGTAAGCAAGGCATCAAAGTGATCTGTGACTGTCCTAGTGGTTAAAAAGTATCTACAACTTCATATATAGATATTGTGCTTCTTTTACTCTTGTCATAGCGCAACTGGTGATTCACAAGAGTGTGTCCTGCGTGGAGTGATGAGGGTCGGTCTTGTGGCTAAAGGACTGCTGCTGAAGGGAGACACTGACTTGGAGCTGGTGCTGCTTTGTTCCAACAAGCCTACAGTCACTCTTCTTGAACAAGTGGCTGAAAAGTTATCTGAACAGTTAGAGGTAGGCCTGAGTTCCTACAGCTGAGTATCTGTATCTCCATAAAACAATTTACAGAATTGACAGTTAAGTTTTTTTTTTTTTCTCACAACATTAAAGTCCCTCTTTGTCCTCCTAAAGTGTTGTTTGCTCTCTTAAATAGACAATTTCAGCGGAGACATATACAGTGAGCCAGTGTCCAGGAGATGCAACCATTGTTTTGTCAAGCAACAAGGAGTCAGTCCTGACTCTCACTATCCATCTGACATCACCTCTTGTTAGGAAGGAGCAAGACGGTACCGTGGAAGAAAAAGAAGGTAGGTATTTTGGACCAGCCTCCAGTTAGCCATGAGCTTCCACAGGCCTGATCTGTGTTTTCTCAGAATACAGTCACTGTACTGCTTCACGGATCCGTAACTCTGCACTGAAAAATAAAACGTCACAATAGCTGTCCATCTTCATCTCATTATACCTCAGTGAGGCTTGTACAGTGACTGTCTCAGACTGATGCCAGTGAAAATCCAATGAACATTGGCTTTTCACTCGCACATGTGTCCTGTCGTCGTCTTGTGACAAAGGTGGCGTTTGCCAGAAAGATCATTTCTTCTGTAACGCTGATACATTCTGCACATATTGTTGATAACAGTGCCAGTCATTAAAACAACTCTGTTTATTCTTGTTTAATTGTTTTCATGTTTTAAGTGAAGGCTTTTCAAGAATAACAAGTTAAAGCGCGCATTGCATGCACTTGATGCTGAACATGTAAATTTGGCACCAGCTGCAGCAAAACTGATCAGTAATGAGGGCATTTCTGGGGCCTAACTTAAGTGAACTAAAATCCCAACAGAAAGGAATAAAA
The DNA here is from genome assembly GCA_020745685.1 of Tautogolabrus adspersus. Classification (NCBI taxonomy): domain Eukaryota; kingdom Metazoa; phylum Chordata; class Actinopteri; order Labriformes; family Labridae; genus Tautogolabrus; species Tautogolabrus adspersus. Next base: position 8,942,705 of record CM036537.1, on the reverse strand, counting down.
GAAGGAATATTCTAATTTGTTTTCATGTATTCTTTTTTATGAATAGATAAACCAGTAGGTCTGATGAGTGATTAATTGAGCTTTTGTGTTAAGTTGTATTTTTATGAGAAAGTTTTAATGATTTGAAGTCCAGGGGAAGTTTAAAGAAGCTCCACATACTGATGCATACCGGCCACAGGGCAGTTTCAGTTTGTTACTACACTGTACACTGGGCTGGGCTGCATAGTTGCATTGATATATTATTTTAGTCTTAGTTCTTTAAAGTAATTATTTTAACCGAATACATTTTTCTCATGAGTTGTGTTCGACAAAAGAGCTCTTGTTTTTAAACAGTACAAGGTTATCACTGTGATCAAGCTTCTGGTCCCAAACTATCCATGTGGAGCTAGCCTCAGCCACTTTTTAATGTGAGCATTAACCTTTGGCTCCAAAATGTGATCATTTAAAACCTGGACTTATTTTGAAATTGTAGGTTATGTATATTAAGATGTGTATCAGGCAAAAGGCTCATTGTGTCCAATACATATCTAATGAACATTGAAGGAGTATGGACTTTAAAAGGGGTGGGATTGTGTCCAAAACATCTTGATGAAAATCTCATATTAAGACAAATAGTGTCATTGCATTGTCTTTTTTTACATCAAGTAAATAAAAAATAATCTTCCATACTGTTTGGAACAATGTACTTCCATTCAAACAACTGATTTTAGATCAAAATGTAAACAGTTTTGACATGCCACTCAAATGTTTTATTGATCTAAATAAATGTATTGTCTCAATAATTATCTTTCCAGTTAAATTTAAATCTTATAATACTTCTGTTTTTATCTTCTTCCTCTGTTTCAAACTTCCTTTGCATGATCTGCTTTTAAGTTTTTTCACGTCTCCCGTCACTCATGAGACCGTTTATTCTGCTGCAATGTTGACATCAAACAGCAGGAGATCAAAATGAGTTGAGTTTTACATGCGGTGTAGAAAACAAATGAAAACTTGCACACAGCTGGTATGACCTAATTTGTGCTTAAAGCTCGCCAGGCCACTTTTGTACCATGGACTACATCAGTTTTGCTGCAGTGTGGGGCACACGTGTAAAACACTCTTAATGCTTGTGATTTACAACTGATTGCCTCTGAGTTTGTCAAGTTTTGTAGGAACGGTGGACCTTTGACCAACTGGACACACTGTCTCAGGAGGGGGGGAAAGCAGTGAACCAAAGCCAAGCAGCAGAGGGACGGGGGTATTAAATATAGATTACCCAGTATTACATTATCAACAAGCTGTGCGTTGTTGTAAATAATACTGCTTCTAAACATCATGTAAGAGCTTTCTGGGTTCTATGACAGGTGACTATTATTCTTGTTGGGACTGAATACTTACACAGTGGGTACTTAGGACCCCCTGTCCTTGCTGCTGCTGGTTTTGGGAAAAGCTGCTTCTCCCTGAGCTGCAAGACAGAGCCCAACCCCCTTGGTCAAACCGTACCTTTTCTTCTTACTCCACCTCGTCAATAGAAACGCGAACAGTCAACGATCCGCCGGACGTTCTGGACAGGCAGAAATGCCTAACTGCCTTGGCGGCTCTCCGCCACGCCAAGTGGTTCCAGGTTTGCATTCACGTCCTTTTAAGTACATAAGGTTGAACTTTTCGACTTGTCTTTTCTTATTTTCTTTCCTGACGTACACTTTCTAACTGTGCTTTTAGGTTTTACTGTTGTAGACCCTAAAAGTTAATAGATTTTAAATGTTAACTCTGAAGAGTGGTCTGCTGAGCCATACCAACGACAGACTTGAATAAGTCATTGGTACTGACACCGGCATATCATTTTATTTATTAACCTGTCTTTTCTCAGAATGAATGCTCCAAATATCAACACTACTAACACTAGTACTGTTGTGAAAGGGTTTTTTTTCTGTTGAAGAGAATATTAGTCTAAAGTGCTGTTGATCTATTCCATGTGTTCTAGGCCTCAATCTGAACTGGCTTCTGTCTGTGTCTCCAGGCTAAAGTCAACAACCTGACTTCTGCTGTTGTTGTGATCCGGATCATGAGAGACTTGTGTAACCGCGTTCCCACCTGGACGCCACTCTCAGGATGGGTGAGGAAACCGTTTGTTGAAATGTGTATAACAGCATCTAGAATATAATCGTAAAAAAAACAGCTAAATATTTGGCTATTTAAAAGCATTTTCATAATTGTCATCTGTTCTCTTATCCCCACAAAGCCTCTTGAACTGCTGGTAGAGAAGGCTATTGGTACATCTGAGAGACCAATGGGGGCAGGAGAGTCCTTGCGTAGGGTTTTGGAGTGTATTGCATCTGGAATCCTCTTAGAAGGTAAATTACATATTGAGATGTTTATTGAGTAACCAACATGGTTGCCTCTACACTTGCATTGTCATTTATTTAACAATTTTACTGTATCCGTGCAAAGACGGCCCTGGAATTAAAGATCCATGTGAGAAGGACACAGTGGATGCAGCTGCCTGTCTGACAGTGCAGCAGAAAGAAGACATCACGCAAAGCGCCCAGGTTAGATCAGGCTGCTGATTCATATAAGCACAAGTCATTTTTGAACCCTGAAAAAGTATCTAATGTAAATTATTTTCTGTAGTTTGCCTTGAGGCTGTGTGCATTTGGACAGATGCACAAGGTGTTGGGAATGGACTATAAACCTGTAAAGCCACGGAGATCAGCAGGCTTCAGCAGCAAAGATTTCACAGGTACCCAAAGATCTGTTTCCTTACCCATGTTTGTGCAGGTGACTGTTGTAAATCTGTTCTTCAGCTTTTTGTTGTTGTCCTTTATGGCAGGTCAGATACCTCCTGCTGGACAGTTTCCAGAGAAGAGACCTTACTCAGAGGTGGAAAAAGGAGATGATGAGCCTCAACTAAACAGCAAACAGAGGAAGTCTCTCAAGTTCCAGAAGCGCTTTCAAAGAAAATCATGTAAGAAATGACTATCAGAGGCCCAGGTCCAAATCTGTTACAATCAGAACAAATTCACTAATAATGAATAGTAGTTAACACAAAGTATGTTCATCTTATTTTAGTGTTTTTTTCAATTAAGTTGCCAGATGAACAACCAATCATCAGTTTAAAATGCATTTCTTAAATGTTTCCAAATGTATATTTATCTATACATTCATATACAGTATAAATAATGTATATATTTGCAGTTTTGCAGCAACCATGAACACAAGCTAAGTATCTGTTGCAGGAGTACCTAATCACTGTCCTGAGAACAACCATTTCAAATATGCTCTTAATTTCACCCCATCCTTCATATCTGCTGAACACACTACTTTGAAAGGCAGCCAGTTTGGCAGGATCGAATGAGAATCCAGCCCCGGGGTCTAATGTGAAATGTATTTATTTTTGTAGAATCCATCGGGGTTTAAAAAAGAATGGTACTCTGATTCTTTTCAATACCACGTTTTAAAATGATACAATCTATGTAAATGATAAGAGAGCAGCTGTGGTGGAGGGATAGAGCGAGAGACAGAGAGTGGGTACAGCCTGAAAAAACAAACAACCCTGAAATATCCTTTTATCAAGTCATTTTGAAGTCTAATAAATATTCACAAGTGCAGTTAAATTGTCTGTTGTAGACAGAGAGCAGAGGAGAAGTCACCGGGTCTCTTCCGTAGAGTCAGTGGTCCTTTTCTTGAAGTCCCAACCTGCAGACGTTTGGCTGGAGGGCTTCACACCACTGCACATTGAAAGACATAATAGTCCAAAACTCCACACAATGATAAGAACATTAAAGAACAAATGCGAGAAACGTGGCAGATTATCTGCATGTACACCTCATAATTTAACTGGATTGCGTGTGACGATTAAGAGAGAATGTTTACTATTCTATACTTTATTATTTGAAACTGCCAATGATAACTATAAACAGTACGTCAAATGTTGCTGTGTTCAGTGATTCTTCATGGTGGTCATTTAAACAAAGTCGCCAATTTTGGGTGAAATTCAGGTATAGTGACTAGAGGTCGACTGATTAATAATGTTCATGAGACCGATGGAATAAAGAATTTGGAATATTACAACACTTTGTTTAAATGCTCAATTGGAGACTCTTCTCTTCTCCAGCTCCAGCTTTGTCTCGTCTCTGTCAGGAAATATATGTTTCTAAAATGATCAATACATTTGATCAATATTGATCAAAATAATCGTGATTATCATATTGACCAAAATCCTGCAGCCCCAGTTACCATGCTGCTACTGCTCCACTCACATAATGCTCTGGGAGAGCCAGAACATTGACCTTAAATCCACCATTGTGCATTCTATATTTGATTTATCAATACAAACCTTCTGGATTTTGTTTGGTTAATATTCATATTTTTTAAATATCTGTATTTGGTTGCTAATGTTTTTGCCATTGTCTCTGTATGTTTCTTTTCTCCACAGTCACAGATGACTTCAGTATGAACGCTGTGATGCGTCTGAACCAGTACAGGCCTGGCCTGGAGTACCAACTTACATCTCAGACCGGTCCAGTCCACGAGCCAGTTTTCACAATGGCTGTGGACTTAAATGGGAAGACCTACGAGTCAACAGGGCCTTCTAAACGAGCAGCCAAGCTTAATGTAGCCACCAAGGCAAGACTCTTTTTATTTCTTGAGTAACCTGCATGTTTTATGAACTTTCTTATTCGTGACATTAGAATCATGTAGCAGATATTGCTGTCTTACATTCTTGTCTGTTCTCTGAAATCTGTCATTCACAGGTCCTGCAGGATCTCGGTCTTCCTACAGGCTCCGAATCTAAACCAGAGCTCAGCACCAACTTTGAAGCAACCCTGGAATCAGTTAAAGACTCTTCTGCAGCCTCTACTACATCAGAAGACGTATGTACTGTACCTCAGTTCTTCTCTCTGGAATGATTTCTTTAAGTGTTGTTTGACAATCTCCTACACAGCAAAGCAGTCCTAAGATTTTCTTTCTTCAGTAAGACAATAAGTATATAATGTTCTTGAACAAAGGATTGATAGACATGAGCCTTAAACACCCAATGTTTGTGCTTGTGCTGTGAATAGAGTGGCCAGGGTCCTATATTGACCAAAAATGGCAAAAACCCTGTGATGGAGCTGAATGAGAAGCGCCGCAGCCTGAAGTACGAGCTGTCTGCCGAGACAGGAGGATCTCATGAGAAGTGTTTTGTCATGGAGGTTAGTCAGTTGTGTCTTATACAAATTACAAGAAAAAGACATAAAGCATAATTTTATATAAAGTTTTTCCACTTTGCCATTAAATAGGAATGAACTCTCCCATAAACAGCAATTCATGCCCGTTTTAAATGGTGTAAAAACATTTGTTACCTTTTTTTCTACCTGTCAGGTGGAGGTTGATGGACAGAAGTTCAAAGGGAGAGGCTCTAATAAGAAGGAGGCAAAGGCCTTTGCCGCCCTTGCTGCTTTGGAGAAGCTCTTCCCAGAAGACAACAGAGGGTTAAACCCCATCAGAAACCCCCCAAAGAAGAAGGTCACCTACACTGACATGGTAACTCATTTAGTATAAGAACTATGATTTTTTTTAGTAAATACTGATAACCTTAAAGGAATAAATTAGTTTGGTTTTATTTCCATAAAAATGTAATATGGCCTGTTTTTGCATTCATGCAGTTTACGCTGAAAATCCCTCTATATATGTGGTGGGTTGGGGCTATAGTTGCAGACTCTTAAGGCGAACTAACACTAGGCTATCGGTACCGTGCACCCAAGCACGTTTGACCGCCTAAATCCAATTTGTTTGACTAGTTTAGTTGTTCCATACTGTGCTCACACATGTTCATCTTTCTTGGCCATGGCACGGTGGGAAGAGGTGTGCTTCAGCACGGTAAAATTGCTCATGCACAAGCACTGGAACATAACGTGAACATGACATAAAATTGATTTCCATTGTTAGACTGAGTGTTTTTCTCTCATGTTACTCAGTGCATAAGTTGACGTCATGAGTCAATCAAGCCACCTTAAATGTCAAAATGATAACTGACCATTGTGTTTGTTTTTAAAAGTATCTCTGCTTGACACATTCATGACTCCATCAAAGGCTCAGTCATTGTGTTTAACCATTCAGCAAACAATTTTGACTGAAAAATGTATTGTAATAAAATCTGTCATCATAAGTGTCTACTTATTTGCCATATGCAAGCCTACAAAAATATGTAATTTCACCTAATAGCCTTTGATGTTATTATTAAAAATTCTCCAATTTTCTTTTAAACAGCATATTCCAGGGTTCGGCACTATTCGTGGTATTCCTTCAGACTCTGGGTCTCGTGGCTGGGGTCCCAACAGAGGTAGAGGCAGGGGCCGAGGCAAACTGTTTCCTCCAGGACCCAGCTATAACAAGAGTAAGGAATTTCACAAGCTCACAAGGTGTTAGCTTAACTTGCATAGACAATGCAGGGTCCTTCAAAAGCACTTCATACACCTGTGGAGAATATGAATATTAAATATTCATGTCTTTCCCTTTTTCAAAAAAAGCAAACTACAGTTATGAGAGCAGCACTGGCACAGGCTATCGTAAGTTAACTCTTAGATTGTTTGTGGTTTTGTGTGCTTGTATATTTATATTGGAGTGTATGTGTAGAAATAAGCTTTTCTTGATTAGCCTTTGTTCATTTTAGTTTGTACCTAGGTCGTCTTTTTTCTCATTTGTTTTCTCATAGTTTCCCTATATTATATTCAAATGATATCACAGTAGTGATATGCCTCTTGTCTCATCTGTGTTTTAGATAAACTGTATGGTAATAATGGAGCCGGCACGGCAGCCAAAGGTGGTGGATCCAGTGGCTATGGTACCTTTTACCCTGAGAACAGCATGTACTCCTCCCCACCTGTCTCCGGCTCAGACCCAAACGCCACAAAGGGAGAAAGCTACCAATCGATGCCTCCTCCTGCTGATCAGGAGAGCCCTTACAGCTACGGATATGGAGATGAGAAGAAGAAAATGCTGACCCAAGGTCAGAATGAAGGCCAGGGAGCAGACTACTCTATGTACAGCACAGCGTACCCTAGCTCTGTGACAGGTGGACAAGTGTATAATAACTATGGTGAGTAAAAACAAAGCCAGTTTTAATCAGACAGCTTTATTTGGTTTATCTTGTGCATTTTGCCCATTTTGTCTGTTTTCTCCCATTCTACAGGCTGGGGAAACCAGTCATCGTGGGGGAATCAGCAGGAGCAAGGCATGTACCAGGGCTCTGGAGGACAAAGCCAGGGATCATATTCAGGATACAGCAACATGAATTATTAATCATCACGCTGACTATCCTTTCTTGCCTAATTTAGCCATCTTTTTGACTCTGACTGTCCACTCTTGATTGTGATCCTGGAGTACCACTTCTTAAATGAAAAAGAAAAAGGTTATGTTGTCTGAAATTGGAATTTGCTGGGTTTTTTATTCGTTTTCTCCTCTCTTATTAATTTAAACAGGTGAGAAGTTCAGGCTTATCTTTTGGTTTAAACTACCTATTTTCTTTTGTCTGCAGTATCCATCAAACTGTCCATGTAAACATGGGTGTTAAAAAAAGAAATGACACATCAATATGTCTTGTTCCTGCAGTTTTCTCTTTGTAATCTAGTGTACTGGTTCTGTTTTATAATTGTGTGATTTTGTTTTAAAGCTGCTTTTAGATTTGAGCCTGAGATTAATTTCTGTGTCACATAAAAGGTCTCATCCTTCTTGTAAAATAAAGACCATTACTTCTGTTTCAGACCAATTTGTTTGCTAAAATCAAAGATGGGAACTAAGTTTCTTGCTAGAAGAAGACATTCTTTATTATTAATCCCTGAGGGGAAATTCAGTTTTCACTCTGTTTTTTTAGACATGCTACACAAAGGGGCCATTGATACACAAGCACAAATGCACAGACAGGATCCTATAATGTACAAATGGAGAAATACAGAGTGAGGGGCTACACATAAAAAAAAAAGCTCTAACAGTTTTGAACAACGCTGTCTTGCTCAATGGCACATCAGCCATATTCCATACTTTTGTGTATACTGGGACTAGAACTGGTAACTCTTTGTTTCCCAACCCAAGTCCCTTCAGCCTGAGGAACTGCAGCTTAGAGATGTAACAAGTGCTTAACTTTTTAGATACTCATTAAAGAAGCACTGATACTGATTGTGACAATTCAGGTTATCAACTACCTTTTGTTGGATCATGGAATTTGTCCTCAAAGCTGGGAAAAACAAGTCAATTTGAGTTTCCCTTAAGATATTCCTTTCAGCTGTGTCAGGTGGAAGGTTCTGCAACAGTCACAAGTGCTGTGAGAGGCTCCTGCAGTGCCTGCAGACACTATCAGCATATTCAGCATGCACATAAAGCATGCATGGTCTCCATGTACAGCTTTGTGGCTAGCAGACTTGAGATAGTCCTCATGACCCATGTGAGAAAACTAGGTCACTCTAGCTGCAGGTTTCAGAGCACAAGAAATTAATTAAAAACAATAAATAGGAATATTCAGTAGAATTCTTTATTTAAAAAAAAAATGAAGTCCCAAAATTGGCACCCTGCTTTGTAATATTTAATATTACTATAAATTCAAGTGAATAGCAAGGATCATACATTTACCATGATGCAACCTGCTGGGATATTTATTGGGCTTTCTCACTTACGACCAAGCAGGTCTATCAAACTTGTTTGTAAAAGGCTTTCTGGATTCTATGTAACATCTAATGGCATCATTAGGTTTTTATTTTTTAAACAACCAGTACCTGCAATATAAGTCTACCTTCTGTTTGAAAAAAAGAACATCACCCTTAAATCAGGCCTGCTTAGCGTATTTATTTATTTTTACATACTATGTGTAATCAAATTAAGAAGTGGCCAGTTTATCTTTTGTCAGTTGACATAAATGATTGTGAGAAAAGGAAGCGAACTTTATTCAAAATGCAATAAGTAATTTAAAAAAAAGGCATTCTGAGGGAAACAACAATATGATCATGCCTTTAGAACTTGTTGTGGTTTATGTTACACATAAAATAAACTCAAAAGGCCGCATTTCTTCTTCCCAAATTATCCAAAGAGTAGAACCAGGAAGATAATAAACAGAAAGATGGAAAACTGTGATTAACACTGAAGTGGAAAAGGTCCAGTCTGGACACCAGTTATAATAACCATTCAGATCACATGTGGCCCTGATGACCCTTTAGTCTCAAGACTGAGTCAGGGCGTGAGCAATGTTCATGCCCCTGCAGCATGTCCTGGGGCTGGTCCTCCTGCATCCGTCTTCTCTGGGAATGCTGATAAAAAGGCGCAGAAGAAGAGCAGTAAGGACCGAGTGTGTCCCGTCGGGTCATCCTGAGCACACCTCACCATCTATCTGCTGTGAGTGTTTTATGTCATTGAGCTCTGACATCTTTATCTCTGAAAACTACTCTTATCTCTGAACCTATACTCTTGACAAGTTGTTTACTTGTGAGGCAGTTGTGTCTTTCATGGGAGAGGGTTGAGGCTTTGGATACTTTAATTAACATTTGTCTGTTCTAAGGCTGATTGCAGTCATTTGATCTGTGTGTTTCATTAATAACACATTTTCTTATTCAAAAGAAGCAGAGACTAACATATTTTGTATAATAGACATGAAACTGCACCCTTAATTCTTCTCCGCCTTATCTATAGGCTTGCTCTGATTTGCCTCTATTCACTCCAGCTGGGTGAGCTTTAGGTTGTAGCCAATCACAAGTCAGCTTTCCACATAAAAACAAGTGATCATGTTGTTGTTTGGTAAGGCAGGGGGGAGAGAGAGAAAGAGGAAGCAGAGGCTCACATGGTAGGCTGCTGCAGCATTGTGTTTCATGTTCCTCTTCTGGTTTCTTTGTGTCTGTGTGCTGACTTTCATTTTTGGTTACAGCTTAATGTCTCCTTCTCCATTTTGGTGGTGTTTTATTTCTGCTGCTGACGGTTGATATGATTATTTTGTTCCTGTGTTCATAGATGGCACTTATTCTGGTATCCATCTTAATTGCTGCCATTCCTGTGGCCTACTGCTACCCTACTGCCTTCCAACACCTGAAGGAAAATGGCAGTGAGTATTGAGGGCCTGATCACTTTTCTAATAAAATGTTTGCTCTAAGACTCTTCTAACCTCCTAATAACTTTTTTTTTTTTTTTTTTTACAGCAAACCGAACCTCCATTAAGTTCCTGGCTGTAGGAGACTGGGGTGGAGTACCTTATCCCCCCTATATCACCGCTGTGCAGAAGGCTACTGCTCGAGAAATGAGCAAGGTGGCAGAGCAGATGGGAGCTGACTTCGTTCTGGCCCTTGGTGATAACTTTTACTTTAAAGGGGTTGACAGTGTGGATTCCCCTCGGTTTAAGGTCGGTTCAGTGCACACAGAATTGACAATGTTTAATCAACATCATTGAGGTAAGAACTTTTGTTTCCCCTTCTGAATCTTATTAGGACACGTTTGAGTCTGTGTACACTGCAAAGTCTCTGAAAGTCCCTTGGTATGTTCTTGCTGGTAATCATGACCACGCAGGAAACGTCAAAGCCCAAATTGAGTACAGCAAAAAATCTGACAGATGGTGAAGTATAACTCTTGTGTTTCCTAAAACAGTTATTCTCGTTAGATTAAACGGATTATAGAAATCTACAACTTTTACCTCTGTTATCCTTTTAGGAATTTCCCATCTTACTATTATGAGCTAAACTTCCACATCCCCAACACGGGGAAAACTTTAACCATCATCATGCTCGACACCATAATGCTGTGTGGAAATTCTGATGACTACTTGGACGAGAAGCCAAGAGGCCCCCTGCGAGCAATTGATGCTAACCGTCAGCTGGTGTGGCTGCAGGAGAGGTTAGCGCTGAACAAAGCAGACTTTCTGCTGGTGGCTGGTCACTATCCTGTGTGGTCAGTGTCTGAACACGGCCCCACAGAGTGTCTCCTGCAAAGGCTTCATCCCCTGCTCATCAAATACAAAGCCACTGCTTACCTCTGTGGTCATGACCACAATCTGCAGGTGGGTTCATACAATAGTGAGCAAATTTCTTGTAATAAATCTGCAATGCCACAATAATCCTAAACCCTTTTTGTCTTGGTCTGTTACAGTACATTGAAGAGTCGGGTGTGGGCTATGTAGTGAGCGGTGCTGGAAACTTCCTGGATCCTGATGTCCGTCACTGGAACCATGTTCCCAAAGGTTCAGTGAAGTTCTTTACTGGCCAAGCGTCAACACTCGGCGGCTTTGTTCACGCAGAAGTTACAAAGAACCACATGATCATGACCTTCTATCAGGCTAAAGGCACTTCTCTCTTTCGCACTGTCCTCCCCCAAAGGAACTTTAAGTAGAAGAAAAATGTTGTTTATGCAGTTTTTAAACTTTGGAATTAATGTTTCACAGCTATTGATGTGTACTTTTAAAAAGAAAATCAATTTTTACATGTAAGCTTAATGTATGAAAAAAATAAATGGTTTGTAAAGAATGTGGGTTGTCCTCTGACTTGTGGCAAGCCCGAGATGTGTTTTGTAAAGTGCAATGAGTCATCTGCAAACTGAAACCAGACTTAATGCTGAAAGGAGGGCAGTAACTCCAGGCTTGTGATTTCAGCTCAAAATATAGCAACGTTTTGAACAATGCAATTACACTTCCATGTTTTAATTATATAAGGCAATTGTAGCATTGTTTACAACCCATGAATACCTGTAAAATGCTCACTGGTACTATAGTTGCGGTCGATGAAAAATGATATGTTTAAGCTAAAAAAGGCTGAAAATGCTTCTTTTTTTGCCAAAATGCCCCCCAACCCCCATAACAATAGAAATTAGTTGGGTCTAGTTTGTATGGACTAAGGGCCAATATATTGTAGCGTGCAGTCATTCAGCATCATGGGCCTAACAGTGCAAACAGGGGCTGCCTTGTTCTTTTGTTGCTTACTATTAGTTATTCCATGAATTTGTACTTGTGCAAATCTAGGCTATAAGAAATCTTAAAGGATTTAAACTATTAAACAGTGGGATCTGGTAGAAGTAATTTTATAAATGGCTTTGGGTGGAAAGTAATAAGACTTGCTTGACTTAAAACATTTCCAAACTACAATAACATAAAAAAAGGCTTACATTTCGTCTGAGTAGTTGTCATCTTTTGTGTTGATTTACCTTTCAAAAAGTGATACCTTGATGCAGGGGTTAGAAGTGTAGTGGTTTGCATCAGTTGTAATTTGAGTGTAAACATTAAATGGAATAAATTAAATGTGGATTTTGTCACCTTGCCCTTAAGTAAATGGTATATACATTACTCTGATATCTATGTGCAGGGTTTATAAACTGACACTGTTGGCTGCTGTAGGAGAAGGAAGGATCAAGACATCCATAGTCACTGCTATTGGCCATTACAGAGAACCACCTGGCCTGCCAACAGAGGATTAGCCTGAATGACAGAAGATTGGCAGTGACTGGAAACAGGATAAACTAAGCCAACCAATGACAATTAACCTGGGCGGGGGAACAGAGACACAGAACAGACTGGTTTCTAATTTTACTCCATCCTCATGCTGACAGGCTGAATTATTTAGCCATAGTGTTTTTAATGTCTGTATGATGTAAGCAGGTTTTTTGGTCTCACCTTTTCATTCTGTATCCAGAAAACAAAGATGTACAAGTTTTGCAAAAGGCCACTGTACATTGGTAAATAGTTATGCAGAACAGGCCAGGACAATCTATACATTATTTGGGGGATTTTATAATATATGCGGGTAATGTTCATCCTTTTTGTTGTACTTTAAGTTTAACCATTGTCTGCTACAATAGTGTAAGTTACTTTTAGTGTGTGTTTTCCTGATCCAATTCAGCTGAATTACAGTCTGTTGGTGTCATGCTTTGTCAGACTGAGAGTTGGACTAACAGAACTGAATCAGTGCCAATAAGAAATTGGTCGAGGATAAACTGACACCTGAGGATAAAGGGCAGGTAAGGATCACTTAACCTGACTGACGTAACTCACCACGGACCAAATAGAGCCTCTCAGAGTTGCACGTCAGGGCACAGAATGATGACTAGACACTTTGTACATTTATAACACATGCATGTCTGTGATGATTACTGACCTGCAGAGGTCCTCAGTGTTTTTGCATGGGCTTTGCACCCTCTAATGAGCAAGTATTCATTCACATGAATTCTAAAACTACTTTATCTGAATCCAGATTTTAGAAACACTGGCCAAAATGACTAACACAAGCACACAGACAAACTGTATAAGAAAATAGAGTCACAAGTTGAAACTAACCCTGATAAATGTGTCTCTTTGAGCAGTTTTACAGGGGGAAGACCCAGTTGATATGTTGCTGCCTGTCTGAAGTTTTCACGCCTGACATTTTGTTAGACAATGGCAGCTCAGCAATCCTGCTCACAATGAATCCACTTTCAAATCCAGATATTATTTTTTTAATGCTTGAAATGTCTCCCCCAAAAGATGTGCAGAAGAGAAAGCCAGACTCCATGGTTATGTTAGCAAATATAGCATATCATGGGCTTTGTTTGACCATATTCACCATCACAGACACATAATAGGATCTATCACAGCTCCCTTAAAAAGGAAGTCAAAATTCAGCAAACCTTGATATTGCTTTTAAAAGTTTTTTTTCCAGACAGCAGGAGGGAAATAAGAGAGCAGGGGAGAGAAAGGAACAGATGACCAGCAAAAAGGTCTTGACTGGACACTAACCTATAGACTATTTATAAACCAATGCTCAGAGAAGTCGTTACATGCTATTTAAGATGCCACCTGGCTAACTGAGTAATCCTGCTCAAACTACATTTCTCTCTCTGGTAGCTTTGCTGTACAGTAGTTCATCTTCCTCCAGAGTGAATTAATTTGAAGCTTGCTAAGCCATGCTCTCAAAATAGCCTGGTTTCCCCAATACTGTCCGTTGGCCATATTCACTAGAAGGTCTGAGTGCTTCTTCACAGCTGACCTTTTTTGAGTCTTTATTGGCTCCACCTTAAGTCCTAACCTCTGAATTGAAGAGCTCATGTGCTACTCCCACGGTGTCAAAGGGGAGTTAAGGGCACAACAACCTACTGCCTCGGGGAATAGGATTAGTACCTTCTATCTTCTCTCCAGTCAGAACTGAAAAGGTCATTTTTTGTGACGTCAGTTGAAGTTTGCTGTTCAACGACTTTCTTAAATAAATCTAATCGAATTTTTACTAAGGAGAGATGGAAACTTACATTTTTAAAGTGTAAGCCTTTTTTTATATGTGTTAATGGTTAAAAACCTCTGGAAAACATAATTTAATGTTTGAATTGAAATGTAATCTCCTGTGAAGACCTTTCAGTTTTTGTTGAGTTTGGGGATCCCATTGGACAAAAGTAACATCTCATCTGTTTTGTCCTGTGCATGCATGATGTAGAGTAAAATCTCAGTATGCCTTTTTTTTTTACAGCCAAATGTATCACTCACTGTGAATCTTGATCCTGGTGAAAATGTAAAAGACTTAAACTGCGTGTTGTCACTCAGACACCGAAATATATATAAAATATTACTGTATAGAAAATGTTATCTATCTTGTCACTGATTTAAGGGTTTATGGGTTGATCTCAATGGACTGACATCCTGAATAAACATCTTGTGTCATTATAAGGCATATTTAGGGCATATACCCTAATTATCCCTGATTCTGCTTTGTCCCTGGGGGTATGTGACATTGCATTTTTCCAGCTTCTCCAACTACGTCTGATCAGGAAGAAGACCATGGGCGACAGAAATACTGAGATTTCTCATGTGAAATAAGCTAAAATTGTTACTTTGGCAGAAAATAGGTTTGCATGTGTATAATGTACCAGTGATTAAAGGATGCCACTAAAGGGGCTGGATCAAAAGTATTGAAATTATTTTATACAATTATTGTAACAATTTACCATTTAGCGATATTATTATTATGAATCTCATGGAAGGCAAAGCTGGCCAAGCAATTGTTGCATTTGTTTTTCTTTGTTGCAAACTTCATCATCTGCTCATTGGATATAGTTGGATGTTGGATGTCTCTCTCTAATCACAGAGCTGTTATTCCCTTTTGTTGGCCAATCACAGCATGTAAAACAGTAAGTTCAAAATGATGACTTCTTCCCAGGCTGCCAATGCTGTTAGGCAGAAAAACAAGTTTTCTTGCACAAATGATGCTGCTCTGCCCTTAAATCAGACACACTGTTGCATTGATTGAACTCTCCCATCTCCAAACATCACAGATACTGATGCTTCTTCTTTACTTTTCTCTCAACACTCCTCCCTCTTCAAACTCTATGGCTTTCTTTGCACACCTTGCCGTGTATCGAAATAATCCTGTTATACAAACAGAATAACAATGAAAGTTTCTGAAGTCTGTCCACTCAGATTGAGCTGCTGCTCTCTGATTATCTAATTCCTCGGCTCAAAAGTAATAAAAGGATGGTGTATTAAAGGCTAAGCTGCTCATCTAATCTTCTCTCCCTAATCTCCTCTCCTTGCTAACAGACACTCTGGGTTTTACGGATGGGATGAGCAATGTTAACTGGATGAGTTGCCCAAAATAATTCAATATTAAAAATACAATGTTAATACCTTGATGCTTGTCTAGAGACATGCGATAATGCGAAATAAACATGCCCAAATGTGTGTGTGCATGTGAGAGAGGGAGGGGTGTTCATGGGCATTCATGTCCTTTTAATATCCCAGGATTTCAGCCAATATCCTGCTTTTTTTGAGTTGTGTAACAGTGTTTTATCTGATTCCAACAAGCAAAATAGAGAGAGACACGTGCCTCCTGCAGCACCTTTGTCAAACTTGTGCTACTTTGATTTATTCACCACAGAAGCCCAGATTAAAATACTTTTTACTTGGATTTATTGTCATTATAATAATTAATTTGCAAATATAAAGCAGTGGAGATGTCCTGTCTATGTCTTACATTGTATATTGAATAAGGTCAGGCAGTCACGTGAATGCGCTCACCTCCACTAATTGAATTAACTTCACCCTATTAGTTGGTACATTAGGCCAATCCTCCTTAGGACCGGAAATATATTTAGCATCTGAATAAGATTGAGACACAGGTGTCAGCTAACATTGTTTTAGCAGACACCAGCACTGAACTTTATTTGACTGCTCTATCTTTATCATTTCCCTTCAAGAATTCATATTACAGGATATTCTGAGAATATACTTTGTTACTTTTAGAATTAGTCTTTAAAACAATGACTCAATCTTTCTTTCACCTGAGATATTTAAACAATTACATTAATGCCCAAGAAAGAATTCATTTAAAGTTTTTAATTATTGTATACTGAATAAGGTCATAGGCTCAGACTCCATCTAAAGTTTTTTATACCAGGTAAAGATTCAATATAAAAATCAACGTATGATGATGGACATATGGGCTGACTCAGTGTGGCAGTAACAGGGACAAAGTCACGATGCTAACTTGGCACAAATCCACTGGGAAAACAAACAAGTGAAGGCCATCCAACTGAGAGTCCCTGACTCTTGATTTAAGAAAGTTATTGTTTCTGTCTTTGTCAAAAGCAGACATTATTTGCTCCAACAGAAGTAAATCCTTGCATCCAGGTAGGCCTTGATCACTGCTTCTGAATGATTCCAGTCAGATACAAAGTAAGTCTTTGATTTAGCTGGATTTGTGACACACACAAGAATTTTTTAAATATTTGGAACATAGTCTTCTTATAAGTGATGAATGTACTGCCGAGGTGAAGAGGAGCTTAAGAGGCTCAACTAAAGACGAAAGAAGTGTGACCCAGAGATGTGCAACATGAACACTGTCTTCGATTCTTTATGCTCTTTCAAGCATCAGTCTCCCTCGGGATTGGCTGATTGAGAGATGGGCTGTTGATGCTGAGAGCAGTGGGAAAAAACGAGGGTATGTATGGCATGACATTCATCAGAGGGCTGGATAGTGGGCTCTCATTTGGGGGACTCATTGGGATGATGACATCATCCTGGTCCCACACATGGAAGGCATTTGGGTGGGAGTGGTTGAGGCCCGATGGCATGTGCAGTGGGCTGGCTCCTTCCAACTCTCCCTCTTTTTTCATGTCCTTTTCGACTGGGCCCAGCAAGCAGTCTGAGGGCAGACAAGAGAGTAAGGGATAGAATGCATGTATTACTCTTAATGAGGCCCATACCAATGCAAACTGTCTTTTAAAATGTCCTAAACTTTTTTTTAATAAAGCAAGGCTGCTATTTCAGAAATACCACTTATCGACTCTGCTTAATGATTGGTGCCCATTTGTCCATCTCCAGGGAAACTACACATTTGAAAATGTTTTTCTGTGATGTCACCTTGTCAAAAACATTAAATGATATTCGATGCAGCGACATATTTTCTCTTGTTTAGTGATTGTTCCCAAAGTGAAATAGCAGATTTAACAGCTTTAAATACAAGTGCAAGGTTAAACAGTTCCTGATACTCTTTTTCTATTAAAAATATGCAATTATAATATCTTAGACTTCTCATTAAACCACTGCTGTGCAGATTTTGTCACGTATGACACAAAAAGCCCAAATCAAACAAATGTGGTGAATAAATACACTACATTTCCCTGTAGATATACCCAAATCACTGTAATGCAGGTTTTCAACAACAATTACTTTTTATGTGAATTATTAAAACATGTTTAAATAAAACAGAGTTTAAATCAATCTGGTTGAAAGTCATCCTTGTGTTAAATGTTTTACAGTGCATAGAGTACTTGCAGCATTAATCTTATTTTTTCAAAATTTAGTCAATGCAGTGTTCCTCGAAGTTAACTTTTAAGAGATGTGGAGGATTCACTATACACCACAGCTCAATAAGTCTTTTTGTTGCCTTCTCTAATTTAGGTGTGCTTCAACAAAAATGCACAATATTGTCAAACTTATATGTTACATGCACTAGGCTAAACAGCAAATAAGTACATGACTGTTAAACTTTTGCCAGATTATTAGGGGTTATGATGTAAAGCCATTGCTAAGACAGTTTACAGCTATCTCTAATAGACTTGAGTACCTGTAATATCCAGCATGAGGTCTTTGATGAGGTGACCCACAATAGCATAAGCCACAGCAACCACCACAAGAGCCGCCATCAAAAGGTAGAGAACAGATTTGGGTAGCTGGATAATGTCCCTAGGAGGAGGCCTGTACTCCTTGTAAAGTGGCTCCACATTATGAACCAAGTACTGGAAGGAAAGTCCTCCTTCACCTGTGATGTTAAAGTTCTCCATATTTCCACAGTCGGAGCCTCCGCTTCCCCCGATGAGTAGTAATTATTCCATGTTATTCAAAGTAAAAACATTCCTAATTTGATTGATCCACTTGCTGAGGTGTCGCTCCTTGTTTCCAGAGAGGTGGAGTCACAGATTACTATTTGAATTAAAAAAATATATGTATTTTGTATTAATAAACTTAAGCACCTTCATGCACCAAGTTTTTGCAAATTCCAGAATATGCACATTTGGATATAAGCAGTTCTCTTTGCCTAACATGTGTCTAACAAGTATATTTAAATTCCTTTAGGATCATGTTGTCATCATCAGTTCCTCTCTCACCAGACATCAGGACAGCCGTTCAGTCAGACTCTGTGCCTGGCTGTGCTGTTTTATCTGCTGAGATAATCCAGGCTGTGGGCGGTGACAAACAAAAGCAGATGAGACGAAGGGAGGGATTACACTTCAAATCACAGCAACAATCAATCAATCCCTCATCCTCACCCCATCCCATCTCACACGGATTACTTAATCCACAGCAAACAATCTGAGTAAATGCTCTCACCCCCGCCCCCCCACTCGCTCTCTCTTACACACACACACACACACACACACACACACACACACACACACACACACACACACACACACACACACACACACACACACACACACACACAAACAAGAAATGACCAGTCATTGAAAACATCTCGAAAATCCCTGACATTTCCTGAGAAATATTATCTCCTAACACTTCTGCATACTTAAGAGTTCATATTTCATTGGACACTTAATATTGATGATGCCTTGCAGTTTTAGCCTTTATTCTTAGTTCTAATTCTTGATTTATTTTTGATTTGTTTGATTTAGTTGAAAAGAAGCAAAGTGCTCAAGTAGCCTATTTAAAATAAAAGAAATGTTTACTTGCGTTTTCAAAAATTCAAAAATGTAGTTCAATTGAAAATAATATCTAAAAGAACTGATTATTATCCCCAAAAGGAATGAGCAGGACTTTGCAATAGGAGTAAATTAGTGCAGGCTAGTGGTCTTACTTCTAGCTAACATTCACCAGGTGAGACTATCAATCCTTTTCAACAATATACTCGTAAATGTTATAAGGTCTGTGACGTCAACGAAATAACGTTTTAACCTTAATATTTACAGTCTTCAATCAACAAGGAACCATTGGGCAGCTAGCAGGGTACACACTGTTAGCACATAAGCTAACACATTTACGCCAACGCTGTAATTTATGAAAGCTAGTTTACCTTAAACTGGCATAAATATAACATTTTCTGTAGGTATTTTTAAAAAGTGATGGCTACATGTAGTTTCTTTTAACTACACATTTGTTTTCAAACTATGGAGCTAAATGTAATTTCACCTTTTACAAACTAGTTGTTAACCATGGTTGTAGCTTGATGTAACGTTTCAGTTAATTTAACGTTAGCCATCAATTCTGATTTTCTTTTTTGTGCTTTTATACATAGTTTAGTTTAACAGTTCATTACATTTGTAAATATTCACTCCTCATATTACTGAAGTCTGTGTTTTAAACTGTTTTTGTCTTTTTAAAGTTTAATTCAGATTTCTCTCTGCCAGAGGAGACTGTTCCGAATGGATTACTTCTTTGACGACCTACCATCATGTACCTCAGAGTCCAGTCCGAGGGAAGACCAAGAAGATTCACAGATGGTAAACTGTCATCATATAATTTTCACCCACAAAATAGAAAATAAAGTATATGATATAATATTTTGACAGCAATACTCCTGAAGAGAAATACGAAGAAGATGGTGTGAAATGTTTCTATATGCTGTAACCAGATGTATCAGCATTCATGTGAAAACCGTAAATGGATGTCAATAAAATAATTAGAAAATATAGTTGACAATAAAATGTTTATTAATTTTAACGTAGGGAAGGGAAGTTGTCCTTTTTTCCGAGTGTGTTTATTAAAGTTAAGTTGAAAACCGCCGGTAGTAGCTGCCCGATAAAACTACGGACCATACGGACTCTGTCAGATTGGATTTCTAGAGCCTGGCTTTGATGGTAGGCCTGTCGTAACCTAGCAACCAAACTAAGCAATGAACAGCAAGATGGGCATCTCAGAGTGTTGGTGTACGCGCGGGCGTTACCCAACACGGCATGACACCTGAGTCTGCACACCGGTCAGTAAATACAAACTGACGCCCTCCACTAAGATGAATAAACTTAATCAACAGCACTTAAAAACATAAAGGTTTAAGTGTCCTAAAATAGAATAAAAACACATAGACTTTCGTAACTTCCATTGACATCTTAGATATTAAATATGGGAAATGTATCATCATCTGAGAAATCATTTTTACAACATTTCATCCATACTGTCATTCCTTGCAAACCTGGTGACAAGAAAAAACTTCATGAATGTTCTTTTCATTGTGCTTTTTAAAACAGATTGAAGACTCTTGTGATCTGGAGAGAGGGAAGTCCTCAATTGTGGGCATCACTGAGATTCAAGAGCAGAATACCAGGTACCCTTAACCAATCCATATACTGAAGATGTAATTATTATGTTTCTGGCCAGTACTGTCCATTTAGGCTAAAACAATATTCAGTCAGTCAATATCTTTTGTAGCTCAAGCATAGATGAAATCAGCAGAAGAGTTCAGGAACTGGTGGAAAAGATAAATGAGAGCCGCACCAGTGACCAGAAAGTGATGGACAGCTTTCAGGAGAAATTAGTAGAAAAGGTATTAGAACTTCTTCACTCGTCTGTTCCACTTCTCTTTCAAAATAAGCTATTCCTTTAAAGTTTTAAATGAATTGTCTTATTTCCTGAATTTGGATTCCTTCATATACACAATGATTCTCTGTGTATTTTGTGCTTTCCGTGTAATATGGTAAACATATACTTTTCCCATTTACATTTAAACCCCTAGGTGACAGAGATGTTCCGGCAGATGAAGGAGCACATGTACACTGTCTATGAAGAGAACAGTAATGTGATGCAGGTAAAGCTGCAGGAGTTGTCAGAGGTGCTGGAGAGCTGCACTAAACTCAAAAAGGAGCTCATTGAAGCCAGCCAGGGACTGGCAAGGCTCAGAGAGGGCCTAGCCATTAGCCAGACACCAGAACCCTGATTTAATAATTGTGTTCTGATGTTTGTATCATTCTGAATCAGTTAAAGCGTTTGCTTATTGATATTTATAAACTGCATTTAGAGAAGATTACTTTGTCATAACTCATTTAGTTTTTCTCGTTATTTCAAGAATACATAGTTGACAGTGCCGTGTTTTGAGGACAATAGTTCAAGTGACAGCTAATGAATGAATGTATATGATCATACATTTTCAAGTTAAGTAATTGTTGATATACTAAAAACAGCAGCAAAATGATTACATAATATCACACATTATTATTTGTGCATTTTTCAATGTACCACAATTCTTCAGACCCGCAGGACCAATAATATGATAACATTGTAAAATTGCAACCATTAAATCTTACACAGAATCTCATCTTCATTTCACATTGATTCATAACAATTTATTTACACATTTAATTATCCTTAAAATATTGTCTCATCATGCCACAGCATGTACATGCACCTAACTAATTAGTTCCTGAACTTTATTTCAGGCATCTAAACGGTACAAATATCCTCACAGATGGACCCATTGCTTCTACCAAACAGAGGCAGTAACAGAGGGCTCCCATCAGTTGGGGGAAAAAAAGTATAGAGGTATATATGATTTATCCCACTTGGCAAAGAGTTTCTCAGAGGGCAGATTTACAGGTAGCATGATACAAAATCCATTTTTAAGTCCATCTGAAGAATTCGTTGAGAGGATCTTTACTTTTCAACAGTAAAAGACTGCAGTCCTGTGATGGCTCTGCCCAGGATCAGAGCATGGATGTCATGTGTTCCTATGAAAAACAATGAAAAGAACTTAAAAACCTATTGTGTTTACATGAAGAGTCATTTGACATGTCAGAAAAATAATCTGCATTCTTCTAAAATGAAGGTGGTATTTTTCAATCCTAAATCAGTTCCACTTCCTTTTGCAGTTTTTATTGTTTACTGGCAACATTAAAACCTAAAAGTTCATTTAGATTTACTCAAACCAAAGACTTTGCATGATTAAAATTAAAGTTGAGTTTCCTTTATCATAATAGTCAACAGGTAAAAATGTATTCACTGCTGACCTCCTGTGGTGAGTGCACGTTGTTGCAGCTAAATTTTAAAATCATTGTTCCAACACTGCTCTCTGTTTGGTACTTTTGAAAATACGACATATTAAGACAATGTGTATCCTCTGGTGTGTGCCTACCCTCGTATGTGTTGACGGCCTCCAGGTTCATGACGTGACGGATAATGTGGTACTCATCTGCGATGCCGTTTCCTCCCAGCATGTCCCTCGCTTGTCTGGCAATATCCAGAGATTTGCCACAGCTATTCCTCTTTAGCATGGAGATCATCTCTGGTGCTGCTCTATAAGGAGAAGATTTCACATATTGAAGACAAAATCTTTCAACCTTGTTGTAAAAGACAGGACATGTGGTTAACAGAGGTCAAAGGTTTCATGCATTTAAAAACATAATAAAGACTCACTTCTTCTCATCTATAAGTCTTCCCAGGGCCAGACACGACTGTAGCCCAAGAGTGATCTCTGTCAGCATGTCGGCCATTTTCTTCTGCATCAGCTGGTTCCTGGCCAGAGGCACCCCAAACTGGATTCTGATCACAAGAAAGAGAGAAATGAAAAACAATCCATATAAGAAGTGCCGAGGATTGCAGAGTACAAGGACAAAATATAGATTTGCTGCGTAGCAATGCTTTTTCTTACTTTTTTCAATAATGCCTGAAAGGTCTGCAAAGTCGTGTGACGTTGACATTAGTTCCAATAGTTGTTCCCTAACATTTTTTTCTGGGCCTCACCTTTGGCAAATGAACCCCTCACCATACACATCAATGCTAAACACATTGTCAGACATATTCTTTGCAAACAAATGGCTAAATATGTTTTCATTGATCTCAAACATTGGCTGCAGAAAGTACAGAATAGCAACTTCTGTGTATGACAACTTACTGAAAAAAAACAAGCCACTTTTAAAGAGGAAGTGATTTAAAGTGATACTGCAAAATGAAACTTATTGTAGATTTATTGTCAGCATTATGTTTACCCGCGCTTCCTTTCACAAACTATGTCATGCTTTGCTAGCAGTGCAAAATGGTGTGCATTGTTTTTATTGAACCTTGCCACTACAGTTGAAAAATTAATCAAATTTCCATTTCAATAACAATTTTGGCTTCTCACGATCATGAAAACAAGATAATTAAATAGAGATTAAACAATGATTGTGCCACATGCTGAGTTGCGCTCGTTTTGTCCGTAGGTTTTTTCATGTTTGTTTCAAAGTGTTTGTTGTTATAATTTGGACACAAGAGTACACCACCACTACCTAAAAAAAAGTTACTTTATTATTATTATAATTATATATATATATATTTGTTTTCATTTATTGCTTGTTTTTCAAAGTTTTTAAAAAGTCAGTGTTCCAAGTATTTATTTAGATAAATGCATGTGATCCAGATGTTGTAAATCAATGATTAATCGTGTTTAATAATTGTTCTCAATATCAATCAAAATAATCGCAATTCTCCCCCCCCCCCCCACACACACACACACACACACACACACACACACACACACTTTGGGAATCTTTAAGTAACACAGTTACTGCAGAATGTAATGTACCTGTCCAGAGTGTACTGTCGAGCAGCATGAAAGCAGAATTCAGCAGCTCCCAGAGCTCCCCATGCAATGCCATAGCGGGCATTGTTCAGACAGCCAAAAGGACCCTGTTCACAGTGGTCGACAAGAAAAGAAAATGTAATACAAAGCAATGAGTAACAATAATGTAGTAGTATTCAAGTGAGTTATGTACCGTTTTGTTGGATTTTTAACCTTATATCAAATAAGAGGCCCCAAACTGCACTTACAGCTAGACCAGAGACGTTGGGCAGTAGGTTTTCCTGGGGAACTTCCACTTCATCCATCAGGATCATTCCGGTAGCTGACGCTCTCAGCGAGAACTTGCCCTCAATCTTGGGGGTGGCAAAACCCTTCATTCCACGCTCTAAGATGAAACCCCGCACTCTGCCATCTTCACACTTTGCCCACACCACTGCAATGTCTGCAACGGGGGAATTAGTGATCCTGTCAGAGGGAAGGGGCAGGTGTTGATGAAGGATTTCCATCTTTAAATGAATAGAATTACATTTAAGATTGTATTGTTTGTTTTTAAATCTTTAAATGGGGTAGCACCACTGTACATTTCTAACCTCTTGCAAGTCTATTTATCCTTCGAAGTCTTTCATGTCTGTTGATTAGCTTCTTGTCCCTAGAAAACCAAGGCAGCTTGTGCCTTCTCAGGTGTGGCCCCAAAATTTTGGAACAATAAGCCTACAAAAATAAGAATGTCCCCATCCTTTAGACTGTAACCTTACAAATCTCTAAATCGTGCCTCAAAACTCAAATTTTATTCTTTGGCTTTTGACTTAGTCTGGTAGTCATTTTTGTTCTCTTAGGTACTGTATCTTTCAGTGTGTTCACTTGGTTTTGTGTGAATTAGGTTTATATTTTATATCATTTTTATTTTACAGTGTTCTTATGTGCTTTTATGTTTGATGTATTTAACTGGGGGTGGCTGTGGCTCAGGTGGTAGAGTTGTCGTCTCTCATCCGGAAGGTCGAGGGTTCGATCCTAGGCTCCTGCAGAAACATACCGATGTGTGCTTGGGCAAGATACTTAAACCCGAATTGCTTCGATGCGGCATATGAATGGGATTAGTTACTTCTGATGGTCTCACTACATAGCAACCTCTGCCATCAGTGTGTGAATGGGCAGGTGTGACATGCGGTGTAAAAAGACTTTTGAGTAGTCAGAAGACTAGAAAAGCGCTATACAAGCTCAGGTCCATTTACCATCACTGACTTCATTTCTGCTGTTTTTTTATGCACAGTATGGTACTGTGGTTAACTCCTCTATCTTTTTAAATGAGCTATATCAATAAAGTGGATTGGATGGGAAGTGTTTTTCCAAAGAACTTGACATGCACTTTTGACACAAAGTTTCGTTTGAACTTCACATTTTTGCGTTTTAACTTACCTAAATGCCAGTCTTTTTCTACCCTACCTCCCAAAAAGGTGGCATGCTTTGTCAACTCCTCTGAAGTTAACAACAAAATCGATCTGTTTTTTTGTACATACAGTAACACTGTAGTAACCCTTCTTTTCGTAATTCCCCAAATACCAGATGCCCATCTGCAGACACTTTGATTTAAGTCCATGGTTGGATACAGCAGACAGAGGCATAGATATTTTACACCACCTTATCATCAAAAACTTTATAAAACACTTGGACGGAATACATTTTCCCTCTCTTCCTGGGTTTAATCTTAGTACAGAAATAACTCATCTCTAATCTTTTGCCAGATAACTCATTATCATGATCATTATCTCTGCCAGCCACCCTGGTGGGATCATTTATTTGGTACTCGTTGTGCATGGGTGTATGTATTATCCTGTACTCAGCTTACAGCTTGACCAATCACCATAATAATATATGCCCGGAAAAATCTATTCTATCAACTGTACTGTGTACTGTGACTATCACTGACCGCAGATCGACATGTAGTCTGAAAGTGCAACTCTAAATTAGTTAAGAAGACAATGAGATGGCAACGTCTCCAATCAGCAGCTGCAGAAAAACAATCTGTTCTATTATCTCTGCTAGAGTGAGCCTGAGAGAGCCTGAGCATCGCGAGAGAAAGGCTAGAGGAAGATGATTGGAATCACACCATGGATGACACCTCAGACTTCTGATGTTCAACTTCTTGCAAATTGTAACATGGATATTTCATTGATCTGATGTTTTAAGCCTTAAGAATTTAGGGAACAGCCTTTAACTCTTAGTGACTCTATATTTCCTTTACATTTTTATTCAGAGTATTAGAGGACTTTCAGTGTTGTGTAAGAGTTAAACAGTATACAGGAAATGTAATATCACTTCAAAATTGAATTAGGGAGACCCCAGATAATTTTTTTATATTTAAGATAGTGAACTCTATTTACTACTAGAGAAATCAGGTAACCAATATTTTTTTAACATTTATGCCTGTATGCTAGAGGAGCATTCATGGTTTCCATTTCAGTGTTACACAAAGGGATATTAAAAATCTCAGTTTATGTTATCTTCACTACCGACATGACTGCATGGGTGCAGGCAGGGTCAATCATGTGAAATTCTATGTTTTTGTTTTGTTTTTGAGGACCGAGGGAGGTAAGGAGGGTGCAGCTTACCAAGTTTTGGCTCCACTGATGCTGAAGGTGCCACTGGACGGGTTATATTTGGCCTTAGTCTCCATACCGCTGGGGTCACTGCCGTGGTTGGGCTCTGTTAAGCCAAAACAGCCCAGGATTTCTCCACGAGCTGCATGAACAATTAAAAAATTGAAAGACAATCTTGAGATCGCCCTTTGTCATTTTAAGAAGCCATAAACCACTGCAGAAAATGTCATTCTCACCTAGTCGGGGCAGATACTTCTCCTTCTGGGCCTCTGTGCCATAAGCATTGATCGGGTGCATGACCAACGAAGACTGGACACTCATGACGGACCGATATCCACTGTCCACTCTCTCAACCTCTCTTGCAATTAAACCATATGCCACGTAACTGGTGCCAGCACAGCCATACCCTGCACGGTAAATACAACCGTCACATTCTACAAGTAATTGTTATCAAACATGACCAAACATTGGTGATGTTTTGAAGAGGCTTAAAAGGAAATAAATACATTAAAAACACTTGGACGTCACATGTAAAGTCACATAAAATTCAAAGTCATTGTTCTTTAAACAAAGGCCTATGGTTCTCCTTTACAGTTGAAGTCAGATTAACAATGACTGTATTATGGACTTTAGTTTTGTTACAGCTTACCTTTAATAGTTGGGCCTAAGACGCCCAGCTCTCCCATCTCTGAAACAATCTCACGATGGAAGTCTGTAGAGAAAGGTGAGCATGTTGGGAAAAGGGAAACTGATTATAAAACGTATAAATCATACATAAACACTTTTTACACACCAATAACTTTCTTACAGTTTGAGCTCAAAAAATGAGTTTAATAGCCGTAACATAAACCTGGATTATTATCCAGGTTTTGGTGACAATTTCCCCCCATTAACTCTACCAAATGATCCTATGAGTTTAACGGAATTAATCTAAATAGTCTAACACAGACATTATTTCACGCTCGGATTATGGATGTTTGCTTACGCTCATTTCTGTTAGCCATGAGAATGCGGGGCATGAGTTTCTCCTGGCAGTAGTCACGGAAGGAATCTCGGATCATGATCTCCTCCTCTGTCAGCTGACCCTCCAGACTCAGAGCATCACGCCAGTTAAATGGCACCTTGGCTGAGGGTAAAACGTTTATACACATACAAACACACAGTGGTTATGTCACTGTTACACGTGGTATACAGAACATGTGAAGGAATCCAAACAGACAAGGTTGAACTCGTTAAAAGTTTCACTTACGTGCCTTTGCTGGCTTTTTGGTTTCTTCAACATCTAAAGTAAGGGGGTTAAAGTATATGACATATTCAATGGATTACTCATCTTCATACAAAAAGATAAACAACTTATAGTTCATCTGCATTCCATGTCTTTGTTAACACAAATGAAGACATATTTTTCTACATCAAAAGAGTTCTTTATCTCCCAAATGGCTATCATTCTAAACTTCATCTTACTATTGTTTTTGTGAAACTAGTGAGTTGATGAAGCATTCCAAATGTACCTCGTGGAGCTGCAGCAGCTGTGCCCTGGGCCCTGGACGCAGAGACAGCAGCACATTTCTGGCTGTTGGATAGCAGACGGGTGACAGCAACTCTGAGAGCCATGTCTTTACTAAGCACAGAGGAAAGGAGAGACAACATTTTAAAAGCTATTATACTGTATTTTAAATTACTTTATGACACTCTGTGACTGTGATGTTCAGAAAAAGATCAAACATTGTTGAGTAACAGCCATGGGGGGGTTACCAGTCCAATTAAAATGAGTCACGTTTAACATTTAAAAAAAGCACAAATCAAGTGATTTTCAGCACGCTTATCCACACATCTTTTCATTATATTATTATTGCAATTAACCTCATGCAGAGAGAAAAAAAGAAGTAGGCTATGGGAATTTGTTTTTTTTGGCACAAGCTTAAGAAACATGTTTTATACTTTTTTCACTCTCGGATCTTGTTAATGCACTGAAAAGAAAATCAAACTGAAGGCTGATTTTGTTTTGATAAACTAGCAACCTGCCCTTTCAAGAGAATTGTTCAATCACCCTGTATCAAATGAACCATGCAACAGTTCCAACACTAAATATTTGTTTTAAATAATTGTGATCCAAAAAACCACCTGAACAATACCTGTATCTCGTCGCTGGGCTGATCTTCTTATCCGAGGATTTTTCCAAGGTACTTCGTGTGAGAAAAGTTGCTTAAATAACATTTTGCCCGGCGTAACGTCACAGAGATACATAACGTATCACATGGGAGCTCATGTCCTCCATGAAGGATGTGGCAAAACACACAGGAATCCATAGCAAGAGACCTATATGGGCAATGTATGGGAGTTATGCAACTATCGGAGTACTGCCTTTTGCGAAAGAAACAATACCATTATTAAACATGCTCTGGGAGCTTGTCTGGTAGGATTGTATCAGGCTGTTTTCTGTACCATGCAATGTCCACTTTTTTTAGTTTTAGTCGGTGAGGGACTTTAATCGTCGACAGATTTCCACACTCAAAATGGCGTTTCAAGACTACTTGTTCCATGCAAAGTGAGGAGGGTGTCGGCCCACGCCCTTTTAGCTCATTGGCTGGTAAATCAAGCAGCCATGTACAATATCTGGGAGTGAGAAGTCTGCATGTGTGTTCACCAAACTTTTGTAAGTGAGCGTGAGAGTGTAGTTTAGCAGAACATGAAGTTCAGTAACCAACTCGAAAGACTCCTTGTTTTTTTAAGACAAGCTTCCTTATATTCTAATCTTATTAACTTTAATTTGTTATTTTAGTCCTGCTAAAATGATTTGATGAGTTTCTTTAGAAACCTGATAGGTGTCATTTGTTATACCACTTTTTAATTATTTATTGCTTAACAGAATTCTAGTTTGGTCTCACATCTTAAAGATGTGTGTTTTTTATGTTTAGAATAAATGTAATTGGATCTCTTTTTATTGTTTGTGTTTGTCCATCAGCCAAAGTTATATTGTGCATATAAATACTTAAGGAGCCTTATAGTAACAAAAGGCGTTTCTATTGTTTTCTCTGAGTCAGAGTATCCTGCTGCAGATCTTAAGTGTCTCCTTTGTCATGAGTTTTCCAGGAAATTGTTGTTTTTTGTGTGTTAGAAACTGTGTTTTAGTTGTATTAAGGAAGAAAGAACTCATATCCATAAATAAAATGTAAAAAATATAATTTGCAATTATTCAAATGATATTTAGACCTATGTACAATAAGATAAACGTTTTGAGATATAATATTTTGTGATGCAGAATGTCCAGTATGTTATCAAGGCCTGCAGACACATATTGTTATTACTATATGTTTACTTGTTATCAGAATGTCATTGTGTTTTGGTCAATGACAACTATACTCCTGGGTATAGTCCATCAACATACATTTAAACTTATCATGTGATTAGTTTAAAAGAATAAAAAAGATCATTAACAGCAATTTTCACTACAGCTGTGTACACTCTGTGGTCTACTTCATTTTACATAGGCTATATAATCTAATATCACCACATTCAATAACTTCCATGAGAGTTCATCATTTCTTAGTGGTGGTTTTGCACTGGGGGCCGTGTTATAATTATTTTTTTAATTGCACCTCAAATAAAGTAAGACAAAGTATTATGGAACCCCTCTCAACATAAATCAGTCCAGTTAAAAAACAGAAGGCCTGATGGCCAGAGGGCATGCCATGCCTATCCAGAATTTTGAAAAATCTCTTTTTCTTACTTTCTAACTTTTAATTTTTGCATCATGATTCAATTATCACGTTATGAGTCGAGCAAAGACTTCATATGTAATGTATAACACCTAATATTACTAATACAACTTACAGCTACTACTATTAGGCTACAACAAAAACTAGTACTACTACTACTAAATAACAATAGTACGTAGTCTATAGTATAGCCTATGTCTACCTTTGACTAGGCCTACATCTAAGAACTAAGATGCAGTAAGTTTGCCCATTTGTTAGTAAGGGAACAGAATAAAGTGATTTAATTCATCATCCTCATCATCTTTATTGACAGACTCAGGAGTCCATACAAAACAGATAAAAACTATTCAGATAAAAAAACAATGTAAAAACAAACGAGGTAAAACAACAAAAAAACAAACAAAACCCCACTAATATTATAAAACACAGCTGTCAGTGTCTTCAAAGGGATGAATGGTATCGAATAGAACAATGGACATCGTAGGTTATAGCCTATCAGTGCGGTAAAGAACAATGTTTTCACAATTAAAGTTATAGAAGTATGAAAAGGGATTAATTATCCCTTACTTGAGTAAATATCACGTGCTCTCTATTTGTAGGGTGTGTTTTCACTTCACGCTAAAACTTAAGGTAAAAAAAATAGAGCGCGTACTAAACGACTTTCTAAATAGCCAACGTTAAATTCATTACAAACGCATTTCAACATTACTATACAGTCCACAGAGGTAACGGCTAGCTAAACGTTTTCGTCCAGCCGCACTCTGATTGGCTGTCGTAGCTGCCAGTTACCCGGCGTCCTTCAGTCATTGGCCTGTTCCTCACTCTGTTAGACTGGAATGTGCTGTGCTACACTTTGGCTTGTATCCATATGGCAAACTCGCTCTCTCTCTCTCTCCCTCTCTACTGTGGAGCCGAGTAGCAGTCCTTCAGTGTTATTGATGTTTTTTTCCTCGACATTTCCATGGTAACTGTCCTGTCTAAGGTCTGATTAGCAAGCAAGGAGCCTAGCAGAGTGTGAGAATGGAGCTGGAGGAGAAAAACCCGGACCCTAAATACGGTAAGAACATGGTTTATGTTGACTAATTTGTCTTCTTTCTTTCATTTTCTGTAACGGGTCGAAGAAATGGAAACAATGACTGCAAGGGATGGATGGGTGTGGACCTCATGGGTCTAATGCAGATCTGACTGAGATGAATCCTCTACGGCCGCGTTATTTTCAGTTATCATTCTAAAATGCCAGAAAAGAAGCGTCGAAGTGTTTACATTTTAAATTGACAATGAACGAGAGTTACATGTTGTGAATGGGTGGCAGCATTTGGTTTATTTGTCTAATACCCAGAGCCTATTAAAACCAAACCTAGCTTCAAATAAAACCCAAATGACACAGTTTAATCTATTTTTTCCCATAAGGTAAAATGTTGCAGATAATAAAGACTCAACCTGCATTCAGAAGACTTCTGTCTTGACAGGATCTATTAAATTAGATGTATTATTCATGGTATTCTGTACAGAAGAGACACATTAAATGGCCTCTTAACCCCTGAGTTTAGGCTAAAGTGGAATTTAAAAAAAATTCCATTCGAATATCAACCGATATCAACGTATCAATATTGACAGGGGGGGGGGGGGGGGGTAAGACACGCCCACTCGGTCCTTCGTTCCGTTACAAACTGACGCAACATCCTGATTAGCAAGTTTAGCTAGATTTCAGAGTCCTCTGTGGGTCACGACACCGGCGGTCCGGATCCATATCAGTTTGAACAGTTAGCATAGGCAGCTAGTGCTGGTACCATAGGCTGGTACCACATACGTCACCAAACATCCGATCAGCCAATAGAAACATTTACTTGCAATATCCAGGTTTAAACCTATGGTTTAAACAAACCTATGGTTTAAACCTGCAGAGGGCAGTCACTATGAATATTTCTAACAATAGTTAGAATCTCATTACTTAGTACTCAAATGTCGAGATTTGTATCCCAATTGATCAACAACAATATTGAATATAGATTTTCAGCTAGGAAAAGTGGTCTGGGGGTTTTGTTACACCACTAGGCCACAGAGGAGAAGGATAATGTCTATCTGGTTAATTTAGTTCCCCACATGGGCTCAAGAAACATCTGTTGTTTTGTATCTTGACAGGTAATTTCATCCACAAATACTCACACAAACATACAAAGACATGCTTTTGTTATCACTGACTGATGGAATATTCATGCTCTATACCAGCCAAAGAAGTGACTCATTGCTGATTATTATGTGTCACACATGATTTTTCTCCTGCAACATAAACTTATCAGGCCACAGCAGCCTGGTCTGGTTTTCTAGTGTCTGGGCTGGGTTGTTGCTCATATGAATTGTTGAGTCATGAAGTTTCCAAAATGGGTGTTATGTTCGCTTTATTACTTTATGTCAGTAATGTTACATTAGAGGTTAACCATGGTTTCTTAAAGCAAACCACATTCCTCATGGAATGTCTTTGGAAAGACAATAATTATCTGTCTGATTGTGGAGTTGTAATGTCTTTCACAATGTAAGATGTTCCCAGTTGCCAACACCCACTGTGCAATGCACATCCTCTTCAAGTGAATCTATGGAGCTCCCACTGTGGAGTATTTCCTTGACGCTTTCCTGTTACCATAAAAACAGCTCCATTCCCTCAGCTCTCCTCCCCCATGAAGGCCAAAAGGTCAGAAACCACAACCCCTTTAAAGCCAACATGAAGGCGATGGAAAGACTCAACACACATTTCAGCTTACCAGTATTTCCCAAAATGCCAGTCCTTTTTTATATGCCGAGTTTGACCTGTGAGCAATCCCAAGTTGTCTACCATAGTTACTTGTCTTCTGTCTAGGCTGCTGTGCAGGCAGGCAAGCTGCAGCCTGCACAGCCTGGATTGTGTTCAGCCTTACTTGATCTACCCACTCAGCAGACAAAGTCGTGAGGCTTCCTGTCAATATCAAGCCGGCAAACACTCAGAAGCATTACCACACACATTAGGACAACACACTAGAGCAATACGTTTCAGAATGAGCTCTTGTCATATGGACTTTGAATGGCATTTGGGAAAATTAGACAAATTGTTGCTGTTTGACCCAAGCAGTGGTGGAAACGTGAGAGACTGATCTTAGCCTGTAGTTATCAGTTTTTAAGTGTCAGCAAACAGAGACTTTGATACATTTCCTCCTCCTTTTTAAAGTATTATGGTTGTTAGCTTCGTTAAATTAGCTGACAAGCAGATATTGAGGTCAATGGCTAAATAATTAGTAACAGCTGCTAAGGCAGGACATGAAGTACTTTATGGTATTCTACCTCTCTGTATCAAGTCACATATGAAGCATCTATTTTTATATGCCCTATATAGGAAGAAAAAAGCATGTAAGGGATAGAAACAAGGAAGACAGAATGTACTCATAGTTTATGTGCATGTTTGCATGTACAGTGCATGTGTGTACACTCAAACACACACACCCACAGCCACATTACCCACTAAACCATTAAGGTATCCATGGAAGGGTTCATCTGATAACCCCTCTGGGCCCATTAGTGAATCATATCATGACGTCATTACTTCCTGCTACAGTATAATATCAGAAGTTACCGTATTACTCCACTTGAGGATTTTTATTTTATTCAGACAAGGACCAATGTTCTATGATGTGGCTCTATACTGTCTAGAACATCTTAAAGTTCATTTGACAGAAATATTTATCATCACCAATGTTTTGACCTGAGAGCAGAATGAGATGGTCTGGTTGGTAATCTTTGGGTTTCACTGTCATGATTTCTACCTGAGGTACTCAGGCAACCCAAGCAAGAAAATATTCACATCTTTTTTCCTTTTCTTAAAGAACTATTTTAAAAGGTTATACTTGACTAAGATTAAAATCAGGGACCTGGCCCACCGGTGCCCTGGAAAGTCAGCATTCGACCTTACTCAATATCTGACATTTACAAATTAGAAATTTGTTATCGTACTTCAGCACAACTTTACTCAAATTGATTGAAATTAACAGCCAAACTTACTATCAGCAGTCTTCTAACAGAATAACAATTATTTGTCCTTCAATCTACATTCATTGCATAAGTCAGAGTTGATTACTTTGTTAATGTTAAAGATGATCTTACTACAGCTGAATGCAAAGTGTGTTTGTGTGCATGTATAAACTGTTGTTGGTTGACAGAGGATTTCAAACATTCACTCATAATTATTTTTACCAACACATTTAAATAAACATTATCGTCATATTCCATAATTTACTGAAAAATATATCAATACTTTCTGACACAAAAAGAGCTTTGCCTTGCTATATTGATGATGAACTGCAAACCATCAGATAAAGAAGATTAGTCACCTTTGATAATTCCAATACATTGGAGGCTCACATTTATTATAAACCAGACTAGACCGATAATATCAGCCGATATTAGCATAGCCAGTGACTAGGGATTTAACCATTCACTAAACTCACGGTACGATACTTTTCACAATACTGGGTTCATTCCCTTAGGGGCTGCAAACCTGCTTGTCCGTGTGGTTTAACCTTTTAATGTTTTTTATTCTCTCAACAAGGGGAGGTGATTGGAGCTTCTCATTGTGGTGTCGATTAAATGCTGCATCATGTTGGTTGTGCTATTTGTGTAGTTCCCTATCTTCTTGCAATATTTGCACCCAGTTTTTGTCTTGACTGTTATCTTCTCACCTCTTTCATTTTCTGTCTTGAAGCCAAAATGCTTCCCACTCTGATTTAAAAGATGGTGGTGCGTCCTCAATTTCAAAATCTTGCTCTGCAACTGCCAACCGCCTCTGCTCTACAGCTGCTGACGCTCACGATATTATTACGATTCATTTTTCAGAGTACCAATGTGAACATTAACACCTTTAAATCGATTTATCACGATTTCACGATTAATCTTTACATCCTTACCAGGGACTATCGATATCTGCTAATGTTATCGTAGATATGCACCGATATTACTTTTATTTACCAGTTAAATAGCATTTCAAATGAGTATTGTTGTATTAAACTAGCAGTTCTCTTTCTGGCTGTCACCAGCAGAGTCTGCAGTGCTATATGAATTACAACAAGCATTATCACTCCTCAGAGTGAAGAGTCAAGCGATGACGCACGTCCATGCGCAGTTACTTTCCAGTTGAGCAACTATCTTTTTTACGTTATATTGTATATCTTTTCAATAAGTGTTTGATAACTGCATTTGAGGGATCAACGCATTAAATGTGTAGATCTAAATCTATCTATTTCTAGAGATCAAACAAAGATCTAAGAAAGAAATTGGCCAGTACATCGGTATCAGATTTGCCCCCCCAACCCACCCCACCCGCATGGCTGACTATTCACTGTTTGTGAACAGCTAAATGCTGACAGTGCAAAGTGCTCTGAAGGGTCAGAGAAAAAGAAAAGTGCTTTTCAAATGCAGACCATTTCCCATGAACCTTTGGTCAGACTAATTATTTATTGACTCACTAACAAACATCCCCGTTTTTTCTCTGTATAAATGATCTTTTGAAAACCAAAATTGTTCTTTTATATTTTAAAATTCTGTCTTGATAAATCTGCCTTTTATTTCTTGAGATAACGAGATAAATTCACATATTATGATAAGAAGCTATATTTAGGTAACAGCTTTAAAATAAGTTCAACAAATGTCGTTCTGTGCCTCCATAATTATCACAACTTAACCATGTTTGTTTTGCCAACTACATAAACAAACGAGACAATTAACAAGACACTTGGAAGTCTTTACACCAATCTGCTAGAAAGCTTTTCAGCACAATCAGAGATTGTTTTAAGGCACAAAGCGGGCAAAGAGTTGTGTCTTTCTTTAGCTCCAATGGAGCTGTGTCTCCCACAGCCGCAGATGGCCCCACAAATTAATAGCTGATGGAAAACAGACTTTCAGTGTCAACTCTTCAGTACAAGGAAAGTTGAAAAAAGGGTGGGGGTATAATTTAAAGTTGATCAACTGTGGGCCAGGAGAAAAGACAAAAAGATCAGTTGTGTTTGGGGATGCTTTACAGAAGTATCAGATATTCAAAGGTCTAGTAGTAAGTTAAAGCTGAGTTTCATTTTTGACTATTATTTTAACATCCAAGGACAATATTTTTCTCCAGTTCCTGTACGGATTAAAGTCATGAAGTAACTTTTAATTAATGAGCATAGGACACGCTGGTATTCAATTTCTGTTCTATTCGAGTAGAGCCTGGTTAGCTCACACCTCTGTTTCCTTCTAAGATTACTATCTCTTGTTGGTACTTTGTATGTAGATGATGAGAGAGTGGTAGACTTCTGTTTGCTTGTTAAACTATCAGTGAGAAAACGAGGAAAATAAATAGGTCCATTTCCTAAAATGTCCTACTTGTCTTACTTTTCCTTGTTATCATAATAAGTTAAAATCCAGTGTCAGTTCGGCCCCAGCTCAAATGAAGGATCTGGGATTCTTAAGAAGAACAAGGTTGAGTTTGCATTGGCAAGGACATGGCACTGTGTATGTAACAGGCACGTGTGTAGTTAGTATTGTATTTCATACTGTGGCATGCAGGCAGTCTGTCACATGGCAGCTGATGTGGGCAGATCAGACCGAAGCTATGTCCCACAGTCTCATATCTGATGTACACCCCCTTGACATGTCAGATACACACTGTACACACATGCGCTTCAAAGGAGGGTTTGGTTAAAGTTCTATCACAACTAGAAACAGGAAGCTGAGAGAAGGCTAAACATTGTACTGGATGGTGGTGTTACTGCACAGTAGTTTTGTTAAAGTGTTACCTTTTTTTTCAAAGCCCATGTCAAGTGCTGTTTTATGATAAATGTAGTTTTTTTTGCCACGTGAATCTTGCCAGGTCAGAGTGCAGAATGCTCTGTAGGGAGGAACAACAGCAAGAGTGAAAGCAGTATATCATGATGACTTGAGTGGGTGTTAAGATGGAGGCTAAAATAACTGTTTAGATGGCGGAGTCAGATCCTCATTTGAACCTCTTTTATTTTAACAACAGCAGGTTTGCAGGCGCCACAAGTCTCTATCGCTTTTTGCTGCTCCTCTCTCAATTCCCTGATCAGTAGAGTTTCTGCTGCTATTCCCCTGACAAGAGCTGAGCTAAGGGAGAAACCAAAGAGAGACAGAGGGAACAGGGGGTGAAGGCAGAGCTTTGAATACAATAAAAGAAGGAAGTAAAGAGTTTGAGATGGGTTGACACAGACTTCTTACAGGAAGGAGACGTAAAGAAACAGCTGCCACACACACAGCACACTGCGTGAAGTCTTTAAAGCCATCCATGCGGAAAACTGAGAGAAAAATAACGACAGAATGACAAAATACGAAAGACAAGGTACTGTAACAGTCTGTCTGGGCTGGATTTATGACAGTCATATGTTGTTGTTGTGTTATTTAGATATTTGAATTTGACTACCACTGCATTTACTCATGCAGCTTAATCATTAGTTTAGTTAATGGATAACTTTTAGTCACATATATAAAAAAAAACCCACTATCGTGTAATATACAAAGTGCTGGTACAGGCAGTGTGTGTTAGTGCTTCCTGTTCATTTGTGTGTGTATTTGCAGTGTTTGTTGTAGCAGATATTGTACATGTAAACACTGGACTGTGACAAAAAGCAGCTGGGTTTGCCTCTAGCTCTCCGTTTGTGTGTAACACAGCATTTAAAGGACATACATAATCATGTGAGTTGTCATAAAGGCTGCGTCAGAGACACTTATGTGACACGTTGTGTAACAGCTGTAGGTCTTGTAATTTTTAGAGAGGATGTTGTATGAGGAGACGGTTCACTGTATTCAAGTCAAGCTGATTTCCTGTGTTAAGCATCAAGGTGTAACGAAGAAACATCTCAAAATTCAAACCCAATTTGACCAGCGCAGCATTAGCTCATGATGATCTCACTGTAGGCAGAGCAGGCGTGGTCGATGTTTCTCTGCTGCCTTTTCTGAGGTGTTTCCATGGTTGCTGGCCATGTCCACAGGGAGCCCACAGTCGCCGGGGAGCCATTTTGTGGGTTGCCAGGGTTGGCAGAAGAATCCTTTTGTGCTGGAGGACGTCTTTTCTTTTGTCTGTGTCAACAGTGACATTTAGAGTACACACATCCTTCACATTTAGGAGTATTTCTAGAATTCCTTAGATGAAGTTGACTGATGGTTCAAGAGAAAATATACTGGCCAACAAAACAACATTTAAGAACAACAAAGACAGTCAACAGCCTGGACTGGGTATTCTATATCATATTTTTTAATCATTTTGTGAAATTGTATTAGGACTGTGTAATCCTACAGTTTGATAAACTAGTGCAGTGCCTGTTCAGAATGTGCTTGTTGGTAATATGTTTGGTCAGAACGTGGCTGGTCAGGAAGGGCTAGGTGCAATGTGTAGTGTTGTGCTCAGCGAAACAACTTCACATGCGATATAGCACATCTTTAGGCGTTGGAAAATACACCTGCCATGACATAGTTGTCTGTTCTAGCAATAGTAGAGGCTATGTGTCATGACAGCACAGATGATTGGGGTTGCTAAGATTTAGGTGCAGTGATTCAACAACATTAGTCCTCGACTGCATTCCAGATACGACATTATGGAGGGTGATCTTATAGGCTAACATTTAACGTCACTGCGTGCATACACATGTTACACGATTCTGTTTAGAAAAGAGGACAGCTGTAAGGAAAACGTTAGCGTTATGTTGCTAACGTTAACGTTAAATAACAGCTAAGCAAAGGGGAATCACACAAAATGCCATACGGGCCTAGTACAGTGTTATGTTAGCAAACGAAGTTACACAACATTGACCGAGTGATTTTATCCTGGCCAAATGATTTCATCCGTCTTTTATTAACAACGGTTAGCTAACGTTAGTGTAAATTCAAAAGCTTGGCAGACTGACTTTAAATATTCAAAGGGAAATATGCAATATATTCTCCTCCGACTGAAGTTATAAGTCTCAAATGTAATTGAATAGTAGGAAACATTAACACATGTGTCTTTATATCCCCAGGGGAGTCAAGGAAGTTTGACCCAACCTTCAAAGGTCCGATTCACAACAGGTGAGATGTGTTTCAGTTCTTAATTTTAAAGTATTTTCTTTCTGTTGAACATGACACAAATAACCAATGTTTCTCCTCTCCTCTCCTCTCCTCTCCTCTCCTCTCCTCTCCTCTCCTCTCCTCTCCTCTCCTCTCCTCTCCTCTCCTCTCCTCTCCTCTCCTCTCCTCTCCTCTCCTCTCCTCTCCTCTCCTCAGGGGCTGCACAGATATCCTCTGTTGTATTCTCTTCATCTTAGCCTTGTTTGGGTACTTTGCAGTCGGAATTGTCGGTAAGATTGATTCTCCACTTTTTGCTTCATTAGACACCAGATTTTAGACGAACCCTCCTGTTTTATTGTGTACATTTCAAAACATATACAGCCTACGGTATATAAGGCTGTTCACAGACTTAGTTAGAGTTAGTTTACTTTTCATAAAAAGTAGATACACAAAGTAAATCTCTATAAAGAGATATTGGCATATAAATACAGAATCTGTCGACAAATGACATAATGGCTGTGTTTAGGAAAACAGTCTGTGTGGAGAGAAGAAAGAGGCGGGACACAAAGACCCTGACCCTCAGCAAAATCTTACAGTAATCAGATCATTTTAGTTTTTCTAATTTTTAAACATAATAATAATGTTGCTATTTATGTATACTTTATATCTATATTGATCACTGATTAATAGTGAAGTAAGGTTGTTAGCTAAATAAAGAAAAGAGTTGGAATGAGCTGTTTTGCTTTGAGACAATACTCTGTAATGTACCTGTAAATATATCTACATACTAAACTCTGCATTAAAAAAATGCTGAATCTGTAGGCTCATGAACAGATCTTGGTATCGGAATTGTTCTTTTTTTCCGATTGTAATGTAAGTAGTATCATCCACAAGCATTTCAGCAGGAATTGGCTGTATGGGGGGAAACAGTCAGTGTGGAAAGCAATGAGACACAATCCACCATTATGTAACCCATAGGCAGTCATCTGATGAAGTTTCAGCTTTAATTTATCTCTATAACAGACATCTCCCTGCAAGTGCAGCTCACAGTCTCCTCTCAGTTATCGCTTCCAAAAGCCAAATCCATTCCTGCTTTTCAAGTTGGATGTATAAAAAGGCATCACACAGAAAAGGAAGTTATGACTAGAAGTCCTCTATTGCTAACGTTTGTAAAAGGGGAGTTCTAGCCAACTGCCAGAGGCCCATTCAATTTTGCAGACACTCCCAAAGGCCATATCAGTGTAAGACTGTAGCTGATGGGTTCCAAGATGGATGAACCTTATGCAAATACTCCAGTTGAGGCAGTGCAGGGCCGAGTTGACTGTTTGTGTTCCCAATCTTTGGAGTGATCATTTAAATGTAGGCTAAGTCTGATGCTAACTTGAGTCTGCCCACCATGATGGACCTAGATATAATGTTTTCAAACGTTTAAAAAAAAACTGTGGTTGTCATTTATTTTGACGCATTCTGAAAAACTTCATAGTAATATTGAAACCGGATCTGTTTGATCCTATTGTAATTTATGGTGGTATCTTGTGTGTTAGAGGTTTGTTGATGATTTTTTAGATGTAAAGTTAAAAAAAAAAAAATCCATCACAACACTAATAATGTCCACTATCTGTTCTCTTATAATTGATCTTTGTACCTCCTTCTCATAGTTTTCCCATTGGACCTTTTTGCTTGCTGCCCCAGATAACAACCTACCCTCATAATTACCATGATGATAGAAACGTCTTACATTTATTGTCTTCAATGAATTATGGGCAGCTGTGGCTCAGTGGTAGAGTCAGTCATCTCTCAACCAGAAGGTTGGGGGTTAGTTCCCAGGTCTTACAACCCCATGTCCGATGTGTTCTTTGGCAAGACACTTATCCCCAAGCTACCTTGTCGTTGACGGACGAGTGTGTATGAATGGGATTTTTTACAACTGATCTTCACCTTTCATAGCAACCTCTGCCATCAGCGAATGAATGGGTGTGAATGGGTAGGTGTGACCTGCAGTGTAAAAGCACTTTAAGTAGTCAGAAGATTAGGAAAGCGCTATACAAGCTCAAGTCCATTTACCATTCAATCAGCTTATAATGAGTTTTATCTAAATGTTGTGTTTTGCCATCAAAGAGATCCTGTCATTTATACAGGATTCAATTAATTTCATTAATATTCATTAGAAGATACACAAGAGCAGCATGTGTAGAACTTGTCATTTTTTATTGATCTAATGTCCACTTTTTAAATTATCCTGATTATTCTCCATGCAGCCTGGTCTCAGGGTGACCCCAGGAAAGTGATCTACCCCACAGACAGCAGGGGGCAATTCTGCGGACAAGCTGGAACACCTCTGGAGTGAGTCAGCTGATAATATAAACAACATGACAGTGTTTCCCAGACATAGACGATACCTGGGCGGGCCCAGGTGTATTTATTGCCGCCCAAGTATATTTCTGACCTGTTTTTATGTAATTTTTCATTTATTCATAATCTTCTTGTAAAAACACCGGTATCGAGTGGAACTTTTCAAAACATAAGGCGTACTCCTTCTTTTTGTGTCTGAGCGCGTGCGTGGAGGTTTGTTGCAAATACTAAATTAATTTAGAGGGATAAACACATTTGATATAAATACAAAACTAATATTAAGATATACCCTTA
Organism: Tautogolabrus adspersus; assembly: GCA_020745685.1. Taxonomy (NCBI): domain Eukaryota; kingdom Metazoa; phylum Chordata; class Actinopteri; order Labriformes; family Labridae; genus Tautogolabrus; species Tautogolabrus adspersus. The sequence goes on along the minus strand of CM036537.1, from coordinate 8,900,750 downwards.
GATAGGAGTCACACACAAAAAATGATGTCGATCGTCATTCTGTGAGAAACACTGCATGATGTCTGTAGTATGTTAGCTTAGAAACCCTTGAAACGCAGACTTTCTAGTCAGTGTATTATATATACTAATGCATAACACTGTAATCGTATTCCCCTCATATAAGACTGATATAGATATTTATTTGTGATCCAAGGCCCACTAATGTCTTTGCTGTATTGCTCTTAAAACAACAGGAAGAAGCCTCTTCTTTTCTACTTCAACATCCTGAAATGTGCCAGTCCTCTGGTGCTGCTGGAGTTCCAGTGTCCCACCACACAGGTCAGAAACAATATCAGTTCTTCGTTTATTTTTTTATCACAATATTTTCCTCATTAAAAACACACAAAATTGTCTCCGTTAATTGTTTCTGTTCCTGTCCAGTTATGTGTTGAAAGCTGTCCTGACCGACATCTAACTCTGGTAAAGGCCAAGTTAGGGGGCAAAGAAGACCGCGAGTACTTCCAACAATACTGTAAAGAGGGAGTGGACTTTGCCAAAGTGAGTGAAATGATTCATGTTTTAAATATGCTAAAAGTAAGGCTGTGAAATGCAGATTACATCCATTGCTGTTTCTACATGATTCAGAGTCCTCCTGAGCTCCTGAGGGATGGCTTGTGTCCTGCCATGCTGATGCCAAGTAAAACCTGTAAGGGAGAAACTTGCGATTCTTCCCCAAAAAACATATTACATGTTCAATCACATTACAAGTTTCTTTGTCCAAAGGTCTGATGTTTCTGTGTGAAACTGTATAAACCAATCATGTCCTTCCTGCACAGTCACGCGTCGCTGCCTTCCTGCTCTGGGAACGATGAAAGGCGGGGTGGTGGTGGTGGGCAATGAGACAACCTTTGATGCTGGAGAGGGATTCAATGTCAATGCCACAGATGTGCTTGAGGCATCCAAGTGAGTCCACTTCTATAGCAACACATACATACAAAATGTATTAATACTGTAAGAACAAAGAGAATCCGTCTCTGTGTTAAGCACAGTAAAAGTTATAAACAGAGTCTGAAATGATCTTAAAATTCTTGTGAGATATGTGAGATTAGTTTGATAAATCAGCAGTTGTAACATATACAGTATGCAGTCACTTTTTGCTGAAATTAGTGCTGAAACGAATCATTTAATGGATTCTTGATTGACGGGGAAAGGGTCAATCAATACCATTTAATTGTCTATTCTGCACTGTAAATGTAACCCCTTTCTGTTGTACTTGGTCTACTATGGTAGATATTTGCTGCACATGCCTGCTTTGGTTCTGCTCAAGGCTTCTGGGGAGGTTGTACGTCTCTTTGCGTGCTATTAACGTAGATGATGAGTAGTATAGGCTGTTATAATCTCGCAGCAAACTTTTACTAAATTCTGTCTGCTTAGAGACTCCTAACATGGCAGATGTGTTATGTTTTGAAAGTGATGGTTTCTTTTTGTTACAGGAAATCAAATGTGGTTCTTGAAGCTCGCCAAGTGGCCATGAGAATCTTTGAGGATTACACCCAGTCTTGGTACTGGATACTGCTGTAAGTCTTTCCACTCCTTAGTAAAGGAACAAAAGAGTGTTACACAAGACAAAATGTTTTAGATAAAAAGAAAACATTACATAATCACATAATCAAGATCCAACACATTTAGCTGAACAACTGTAGTTTTATGCTGTTAATGTTTTCAGTAAATAAATGAAGTACTGCTAAGCTTTTAAAACCAACCTCTGCTAACTGATCATTTTGAAAACAGAACATTACTGCAGCTTTCAGAAACAAAAACTTCTAAAGACTCTGTTGTTAACTCTCACTGTGTTCAAACATTTGATGTATCCGCCCTCTCCAGTGGTCTGGTGATCGCCATGGTCGTGAGCTTGATTTTCATCGTCCTGCTGAGATTCTTAGCTGGCATCATGGTCTGGGTCATGATTGTTCTGGTTATTCTTGTCATCGGATACGGTAAGTCTTCAGCCTCAGGAAGTGATGGAGTTTAAATCTGCTTAATTAAAAGTAAGATCTTCTAAATATCTGAACTGTTCTTTTAGGGATTTTCCATTGTTACATGGAATTTGCGAGTCTGAAGGGAGAACCGGGTGCTGACGTTACTATCCGTGACCTGGGCCTGCAGACAGACTTCTCTGTGTATCTGCAGATCAGACAGACCTGGCTGGCCTTCAGTATGTTCAAACAAACTTGAATTCTTTAATGCATGTCTGTATTACATTTTATGAATCCTGTAATTAACCACCTTCACCATTTTACAGTGATCATCTTGGCTATTGTGGAGGTCATCATCATCCTGCTACTCATCTTCCTCAGGAAGAGAATCCTTATTGCCATCGCCCTCATCAAAGAGGCCAGCAGGTCAGTCTCTCTTTCCTTAACTGACATTCTGCAGGATTGATCTGTCTTAGAAGATTGATCTGCCTACAGATTAAAGCTACACTGATCGGTATTTTACAATGAAACTGTTATTAATTGATCTAATTCTCATTGAAATAGGTCAGAGAACATTAAACTCTGTAGTTCCACTCACTGGTTCAGCATCTTTAAGCTGTACAGTTTGTGTTTAATCCCACAGCTTGTTGGCAGCCATTCCAGAAACTGTTTTCAGCTAAAAATCTTTGATAACTCATTTTAGTCAGAATCAGAATCAGAATCGGGTTTATTGCCAAGTACATTTACACATACAAGGAATTTTTCTTGGTGTATTGGTGCAAGAACAGTTAACAAGGGAAATACAGCCAAAAAAGCAAGAACTTAAATAAAATATATATAATAGTCTACCTGTATCACCAAACAGCAGGAGAACACAGTAGACTGCTTGCTTTTGAACATTATTGAGCATTTTCCAGTTAAGAGCAGAATATCCCCCACAGGAATGAATGGAAACCCAAAATAGCAAACATTATGCTGAATATTGGATTTGATGTACTATCTTGCCAGAAGAAAAAAAAAAATCCTAATGATCGCTTATCTTTCTTTTTTTCTGGTGGTTGCGTAAATATGCAGTGGTTTATTTAGCACATCAATGTATCAACTTAACTACAATTTGATTGTTGTCTTTTTCAGAGCTGTTGGGTATGTGATGTCATCACTCTTCTACCCCATGCTGACCTTTGTCCTCTTGGCTGTGGTGATAGCTTACTGGGCGATCACTGCCGTGTATCCTTTCAAAACACATAAATACAACACTTTTTATTATTGAACCTATTAAATATTTTTAGTATCAGTAGAAAATGATTAAAGGCAGTAAGCATGCTAAGGCATAACAATAAATAAATAAAAAAAGGAAAAAATTAAACCCTTAATTTGATGACAACTTGTCAGTTTGAAAGATCTAAGTATCTGAAAAGGTTTACAGTTAACATAATGTATACTACTTCTCAAGGCTGTACTATTTTACAACATGACCACATCCTTCTCCTTCTAGTGTTGTACCATTCGTTGCCGTTAAGTTACTTGTTTGTGAAATATTTCAATCGACAACGAAATAAAGACACTGATGACTCTAAACTATGCTTCAGACATTTCCTCCCTTTATTAACAAATCTCCTTGACAATTCCAACCAGGTTCTTGTCCACCTCTAACGAGCAGGTGTACAAAGTGTTCAACAATTCTGAGTGTGAGTACTCAAGGGAGACCTGCGACCCCAAGGTATGCTTTTGAATATCACGGACACATTAAACTATCTGATTAAAGATGCCTATTCGTTCAACCAATCAGCAAACATATCTACTTAACTATGTATTATTATTTGGCACCTTCTTGGAAGAAACATTGTGATTATGTCACTGTGAACCTGGACAGTAAAAGGTTCCATCATTGTTTATTTTATGAATAACATGATCCTACTTTCTGCTATTTCCTCTTTTTCCAGACCTTCAACACCTCCAACGTGTCGGCTCAATGTCCTGATGCTGAGTGCCTGTTTGCCTTCTATGGTGGGGAGACCCTCTACCACAGATACCTCATCCTGTTCCAGTTCTACAACATTTTCCTCTTCTTCTGGTGTGCCAACTTTGTAACTGCCCTGGGCCAGGTCACTCTCTCTGGGGCCTTTGCCTCATATTACTGGGCCTTCAAGAAGCCTGAAGATATTCCCGCCTACCCTATCTTCTCCTCACTGGGACGAGCCCTCCGGTAATAGATTCAAGCTGTATTCATGTGTCCAATCTGTCCACTTTTGTGAAATGATGTAAAGCTTGTGGTACTTTACATCAAGTGAGCCGTATGTTAGAAACAGTAGCCTGATTTTGCAAAAGGAAAGAGTTTTCATACTAACAGTTGGCTTCTGTCTCCTCCTCCTGTCCAGATATCACACAGGCTCCCTGGCTTTTGGCTCTCTGATCCTGTCTCTGGTCCAGGTCATCAGGGTCCTTCTGGAGTACCTGGATCAGAAGTTGAAAGGTCAGGAGATATCTCTTCAGAAAAAGGAGACTGATAAACAAATCTACTTTAGTGTTAACTTAACATTTTTATAATATACAATGGATACTTTGCATCCCTTATACTACTCGCCTCCATGTTTATCATACATCGACTTGTGTAATTTAGGAAACAGTCAGATTATTTTATGGTTGTTAATCACAACATTTGTAAATCCATGAACGCTCTTACTCCCCCTCCAGGTGCCCAGAATAAGTTTGCGAAATTCATGCTAACCTGCATGAAGTGCTGCTTCTGGTGTCTGGAGAAATGTATTAAATTCCTGAACAGAAATGCCTACATCATGGTGAGTTCTTTAAAAGGATACAATGTTTCAGGCATGTTGAATTTTTCAGGTTTTAAGATTTGAAATGATATTTTCCAGATTGCCATCTACGGAAAAAGTTTCTGTCCTTCAGCTCGAGATGCTTTTTTCCTTCTCATGAGGAACATTATTAGGTCAGGTTTCATTATCTGTTTTCACTAACTCATTCTAAAATGATAACTAAATAAATCATGCCAAATGTAAGCTATTAGTTGTTTAGCTTGATAGATTCTCATATTCTCTACTTTGTCCATTTTATCTCAGGGTTGCTGTTTTAGATAAAGTGACAGACTTCCTGCTGTTCCTTGGGAAGCTCCTTATTGTTGGAATTGTTGGTATGAAAGCTTTTATTTTTAGACCAAAGGTATCTGTTATCTACGAGAGAGAGGTGTGTCTGTATCTTTGGTTTAATTCTTTCTTTTCTACAGGGATCTTCTCTTTCTTCTTCTTCTCTGGAAGAATCAAAGCAGTAGAGGACGCTGCTCCATCTCTAAACTACTACTGGGTGCCAATTCTGGTGAGAGACAGTTGTGATAACATACTGTATGATCTGATCCTAATTTCACCTGAGAGCTTTGAGACCTCAGCAGAGGCCTTGACAACTTTGTTAATGCTTTCTGATTTTCTGCACACAGACACTTGTTGTTGGATCATACCTCATCGCCCATGGCTTCTTCAGCGTGTACGCCATGTGTGTGGACACACTGTTCCTCTGCTTCTGTGAGTACCTTTATATTCAGCTAGACTACCTGCAAAGTTCCTCTCTTTTCCTGTTTTAAGCACTTGTACAACTTCTCCTTTGAGATGCTTGCTTCTTCTCCCTGACATGTTTCTGATTCTTCTTCTCTTTGTCTCTTTTCTCCCATTAATTTCCCTTTACTTTATTTTCACATATTCCCTTTTTTTCCTGGTTTCATTTTCCCCCTTATTTTCCATTAACCCAATTAAAAACACAAATTGCACATCCCCACACATGCAAAAGGTGAGGACTTAGAAAGAAACGACGGCTCTTCTGAAAGGCCTTACTTTATGTCCCCCGAGCTGCACGAGATCCTCTCCAAAACAAAAAAGCTGGAGGAAGATGGAGTTGATCAAGCAGATTCTGCAAAAGAAGCACATGAGGTAAAACTGGAAGAGGAGACCCCTCTCCAGCAGGAGCCTGATGGAGAGATCCAGCTGAAACAGCAGACTTTACTTAAGCAGGACAATGAAGAGGAGCAACCTCTGCAGACCAAGATGGATGCTGAAGAGCTGAAAGAGGAAAAAAATGAAGAACAGAAAGCTATTCAGATAGAGGATGTTGAAAAGAAAGAGGAAGTGGAGGTGAAAAAAGAAGCTGAAAAACAGGAGTTGATACAGGAAGAAAAGACAGAGAAGGCATCATCTCCATCTGTGGAAGCTGAGAAGGAGGTAACTGAAGAAAAGAAAGAGGAGACAGAGGAAATAAAAGAAGAAAATCCTCCCCCCGCACCACAGGAATAGATGTTTGATGTCAGGGCAAAAAAAATCAAGCTTGTTAAACCTCATATAGCATAAAGAATGAAAACTGTACCTACAACTATGTGATATGGACCTGTTAAATGTACAGCATATAAAAAAAGCTGAAAATGTCAAAACGCCTGCTTAAGAGTGGTGTGATGTTGTGCTGGAGAAAGTCTCAGTTGTCTTGTGAAGGATAAAGCAGGTCAAAAGCCCAGTGCATCTCTGTAGCTTGAAAAAAAATGCTCTCTTATGTCAGTTTAAGAACAGTGTTGGTTTTATATTGTGAAGATCTGTGGAACGTTGTGAGTGCTGAACCTGTGCCTGATTACTGTCACTAATATTTGTTGTTTGAATCATGTTAACGAATGCACTACAGAACCACTCAGCACCGTGTTTACAGTCAGAACAAACACTTTCAACGATGGTGAATCTCCTTCACTGTTTACAATAATACCAGCTGACGCCAAAATGTTAGACATATTTGATATACTGTATGAATATTGGATTTTTCTTTCCTATGGAACTTGTATATAGTAGTATGTAGTGTATGTCTTATGTATTTCTTGGCTCTGGGCTAGTAAAGACCCTAGCCAAGATGAGATCCCATGTATTGTATTGCCACCTACTTGCCTTGGTATTTCGGACTCGTGCAAGTCCTGTGTTTGTGTGGCCATGACGCAGGAATCGTGACCTCTCTGGAAACCCCCCGCCCTCCACACTTGTACATTGTTCCCACTTGCCTTGCTCTGGCCCTGTCCTCTTTGTATCTTTCTCTCTCTAAGTGCTGCATGGTGTTTACATGGCCTTCTGAATGCTCTGAACTAACATCTTAAATCGCTGGATGCTTTTGTACTTTTTTTCTTGTTTGTCACTTTGTGAAAGATGTAAGTTGATTTTCCACTGAAATTACTGATGACATTCCGTATTTATTGGATGTAAATGTCAATTAAAATGGTTGCATTTAATTGTAGTAGTTCTGTTATGGCTATACACATGTTTTGAGGTGTTTTGGCGTTTGGAAGCAGGTGAGTTTCATGTCTGACAAAGTTAACCAGGCCTTTGATTTTTATCTTAAAGGGGTACTCCAAAAAGGTTTGAATTGGGGACTTAAGTTTTTTGATGTAAAGCTTGGTTTATAAACTAGGGGCACTGTTGTAGAAAAAGCATTCCAATTAGTACAATAAGGAATGCATTATGGGAAGTGTTGTTTGGGGACTAATATAGGGACTAAACTAATTACAATTTTTGAATAATTTAACCAAATCATGAAGTCTACAAATTACAGATGTATTAGTCCCTGAAAAGGTACAAACCAGAGTATTTCAAGACAAAACTTGAATTCAGAGAAGTGAGGAAAAAATGAATAATTATTTATAACAAAAATATGCACCGCTACTACTAATTAAAAGTATGGATTTGACCTCGAATTCAAGTATATCTTGACTCTATCTAAAAGTTTTCTTATGGATGACCTCAAACACCAAGCATGCTTAGAAGGAAACAAAACACTACTTGGGTGCTTGGTTTGAAGATGCTCTTTAACTGTCTTATTTTATGGAGGTGCAATTTTAAATTAAATTAATAAATTGCCTTTTAATCTTAATCACCTGAAAAACTTGAAACTGGTAAAAGATGCACTAACCACAAGAAAAAAAATCTACTCTGAAGTACTAGCATGCTGAAAAATGTTTCTCAATCACTTTTGTCCATGTCACAGTGGAGGATCTGGAACGCAACGATGGATCAGCAGAGAGGCCATATTTCATGTCCCAGAACCTCCTCAGCCTCCTGAAGAAGTCCAATGAGGAGCCCAAATCTGTAGATTAAGTGGCAGTGGTGTGTGTGTGTGTGTGTGTGTGTGGGGGGGGGGGGGGGTAGTATGTTTTAGAGTGAAAGCTGAAGAAATTGAAGATTTTAGTATTTCCTTGATATATTGTGTTGTGTAATGGGCTTCACTGATGTTTTAAGATGACTATTGATCTTTTTGTATTTTGCCTTAAGCCTTTTGCCTCCCTGTAATTTCCAAGCACAGGTGATTTAAGAAGGAATAGGGGAACTTGTTTAACAGATAACAACTGTTGGTAATGTAATGTACAGTTTATTTGAAAATGAATGTTTTTTTCCACTGTTCATTTACCGGTAGGTCGTTTTTCTTATTTGTGTATATTGTAATGCAGTTTACATGGAAGCTTTAAAGGGTCCAATATCTTTCAATGAGCTCTTCACTTCAGGGGCAGATGTAGCCTGTTTATATATGAGTAAAGCTTTTATTGATCAATTTAACCAAGACGTTGCACTGTTCACCAAAGGTCACCAAAGTAATGTTCCTAGACTGTAATAAAGGTTTAGTATTATACTAAAAGCCGTAAGAGATTAAAAAATGACCTGTGTTAAGAACAACTGGACATTGACAGTGTTTTTAGATAACTAGTGTTATTTCCAAAAATGTGTTTAAATTTTAAGTTTTACATTCCTTTTGTTTTGTTGTAAAAAAATAAAAGTTTATGTTGCCAGTGTTCAAATGGGAAAATACCACTGTGTTTATGTGTATATTAATAAAAAAAAATGTTGACCATACAACATCATTTCTGGAAATTAAGCCCACAAAAAGGAAAAACAGACATCCAAATCAAATCTGGAAATATGCAACAGCTAAATTTGGATATCTGATCAGATTTGTACTTGTCATTATGAATTCTAGGTATCTGTAATGATATGTTCAATAGTCAAAGTGTATTTTAGGATAGGCTATAGGCTACAGAATAACAATTATATCTGTAAAGTTTATTTATTTATTTTGGGTATCTAATGTTTTAGGTTTATGATTGGTATTAGTTGTATTGTATACCAGAGATGGTAATTTTACATGGTAAGAATATTCACAGATTCATTTGTGGATATAATTGAAACAATAGCCTACTGCACATGAAAGACAAAAGGGGACCTAGTTTTAATTGGAAGAATCTGGGTTAGCTATCTGACAAGTTCCGTGTGTTAAGACTACAAGTATTTTAACAACATTTCTACGAGAAAGCTTATTTTGTTGAGTTCATGACATGACAATCTGACATTTGAGACTACTTTTAAAATATTAAAGGGTTTATGACCATAGTTCGTGTGTGTTTTTGTTAACGTGGCAAGTTGACACGCGGGGTTAATCATTAGCCTTTTTTTTAGTGTACATGTTGCTAGGCAACACAAGAGACAACTAGAGGCCTTCGCTTGTTGATCAAGCAGTCTGACTGTGGACATATTTTTCTTCTCGAAAGTGTACAACGACCCAACAGCACAAACATGCCGTTCAGTGGGACGATTAAATATCCGCTGCATGACCGAATAACAGAGATGCAGCGTAAAATTCAACTACTGGGTAAGTTTGCTTCAAAGTCGTCTCCGTGGTGATTTCAGGTAATGCTACACACGTTTGGTTTGCTAATTGCCCTACTAAGCTGAACATGACAAGTCACTTCAAATCCATAAATAAATTACACAAAAGTAGCTACTGGCTTTGTCGCTGAACGGCTAATAAACAATGTTGTTGCTGTAAGTATTTATTTTTTCTACTAGAGGGCGACAGAACGGCTTACTATGAGAGCTCTCAGTCAACCATTAAGAGGAACAGAGTGTCCATCCACCAGCTGAGACAGGAGAACCAGCTGCTGTACAGAAAACTGGCAGAGGCAAATACTGTAGGTCTCCATGGCATAGAGCCTTTCCCAAAATTAGTGGAACAAATCATACCTGACCTGCTTTACGATGACAATATTCTTCACTATTTTGTGTCTTCCCCCATCAGGGTAATGAAAATGTGATCAAAGTGGCTTTTCAGAACAGAGGCTTGGAGAAGGAGATCTTCCGCAACATGTCAGGGAAGGTGAGAGGAAGGACCATTAATTCTGTGTTAATTGAGGTTGCCAGGTGTTTTGCTCATGGTGGATTTATGGTCTCTGTACACAACCTGTTAGGCTAAATGAATTGTAGAATTGTAAAACAACAAAGATAAAGGATTTGATCTGCTCTTTTTGTAAAGTGTCTTGAGATAACATTTGTAAATAAAAATGTAGGCTAGTGGTTGATTAAGACCATTTCAACTATATAGGTTGAACTTTACTCTTACTTTGATTTTTATTTGTAACAATGTAAAATTTACATTAGAAATAGAAAAGTCCCCATTTGTCCCTCTGTTTCCTGCCCACTCTGTTTCACTTTTCTCAAACGTCATCTTCTGGGTCAATACCCTATTCTCAGGCAGCTCTTACAACACTAGACCACAGTGTGCTGTCCAAGATGAAACGTCTCAATGCCCTAAAACACACCACTCAGACCAAGCAGCGCCGCCTTGAAGAGTTGAAAACAGAATACCAAAGGATGAAACCAGAAGACACCGGTGGAGCACGGCTTGCTGATGCTCAAAGTCGGAAAAAAGTTGAAGATTCCATGGTAAAAACATGTACAGCTCAGGAAGATACTGTTTGCTTTTGCTGTTATACACATGTACTTTTTCTGACCCCGGTTTGTTGTGTGTGTGTGTGTGTGTGTGTGCGTGCGTGCGTGCGTGCGCGCGTGCGCGTGTGTGTGTGTGGGTTTTGATGTCTTCAGAACCTGCGGTCACTGAAGAATAGCCTGGAGAAGACCCAGTTTAAGTTCAAGGAGGCAGAGAGCATCATGGCTAGCTATAAAAAAGTCAAAAGTCACCTGCAGGTGAGTGCAACTTAAACCTTTTAAGTCTGAAAAAAGTTTGTTTTCATTTTTCACTTGCCGGAGTTATTGCAGAAAGATTTTTTCACTGCTTCCAGAAATGATTTGTGTTTAAAACACTGTTGTGCAGAGCTTTTCATTGTAGGTTTTATTGTACAGTTGATGAAGCTTTTTAACTGCTGGCATACAACATTGTTAGAAGTAGGTAATTGTTCATTTGCCATCAGCAGGCACTCATGAGATATCTACATCTTCAGTGTTTTGTCCACCATTTGTGACAAGCACTATTACAATGTCACAAACTATGTGTGTACATGATATGTAAATATCGATTGATGTACTTTCAATGCCCTCACTTAACTTTAATTTTCATTTTAACGTTCTTTGTCCTTTTGTGCCATATTGATATTTTAAGTGGTCAACTTACCTGCTCTTTTGTAATATTAATAGACAAATGTCACGGTTGGAATGAGGAGGTGGAGGACCCAATTGCAGATTGGAACAAAAAATAATTTATTTAAACTAAACAGGCACAAAGGCAAAACAAAAACTTACTTCCAAAATTAAATCCAAAAAGGTAGCCACGAGGAATCACAGGAAGACTGACACAAAAGCACAAACGACATCCAACAAACAACAATGATGCGACACAGAAGGGAAGAAACACACAGAATAAATAGACATGGGTAATCAGACACAGGTGAGACAGGTGAAACTAACAAGACACAGGTGAGGACAATCAGGGCAAATCAAGACAAGAGGGAACACACAGACAAGAATTAACACAAGACAAGAAACATTGAGGACAACTACAAAGTAAATCAAGAACCATGGACCACAGAGAAACAAGAATAAGAAATTACAAACTAAAACAGGAAACACTAAAGACTAAACAATTAACACTAGGAAACATAAAACACACAGGGAAACAAGCAACACTAGGGGAAAGTAGAACTAACACAAGAAAACTAAACTAAACTCCAAAATACAAACTAAACAAAGACCAAATCATGACATAACCCCCCCCTCAAGGGACGGATCCCAGACGTTCCAAAATGTCAATAAACCAAAACAGGGTGGGTGGAGGGGGTCCGGAGGAGGGCCTCCGGACTCTCAGGCGGACGGCCTGGAGGCAGGGCACATAGCCCGGACAGTTCGGGAGGGCGGCCAGGAGGCTGGCCCAACAATGAGAACAGTTCAGGTGGACGGCCCGAAGGCAGACCAGACATGGTGCACCGTTCAGGGGGGCGGCCGGGAGGCCGATCAAACACGGGGAACAGTTCAGGGGGGCGGCCAGGTGGCCAACCAAAGACGGGGATCAGTTCAGGGGGGCGGCCAGGTGGCCGATCAAACAGGGGGAAAAGTTCGGGTTGGCGGCCGGGAGGCTTACCAAATACAGTGAGCTGGTCAGGTGGGCAGCCAGGAAGCCGACCAAACACGGGAGACAGTTCAGGGGTTGGCCAGGAGGCCGACCAAACACAGAGACCAGCTCAGGGGGAGTCAGAAAGCCTTCTGACGATGGCGCAGGAAGCTGCAGAGTCGGCAGGACCCCTGACAAGGGCTCAGGAAGCTGCGGAGTCGGCAGGATCCCAGACGAGTGCTCAGGAAGCTGCGGAGTCGGCAGGACCTCCGACAGAGACACGAGAGTGGGCAGATCCTCCAACAGAGAATCAGGAGAGGGCACAATCTCCAACTTGGAAACGGGTGTTGGCAGGGCCTCCCACCGAGACATAGGAGTGGGCAGATCCTCCAACGGAGAAACAGGAGTGGGCAGAACCTCCCACCGAGAAACAGGAGTGGGCAGGACCTCCGACTTGGAATCAGGTGTTGGCAGGGCCTCCCACAGAGACACAGAAGTCGGCCGGACCGCCGAGTGTACGTCAGGAGTCGGCCGGACCGACGAGGGTACGTCAGGAGTCGGCCGGACCGACGAGGGTACGTCAGGAGTCGGCCGGACCGACGAGGGTACGTCAGGAGTCGGCCGGACCGACGAGGGTACGTCAGGAATCGGCCGGACCGCCGAGGTGACGTCAGGGGTGACGTCAGGACCGCCGAGGTGACGTCAGGAGTCGGCCGGACCGCCGAGGTGATGTCAGGAGTCGGCCGGACCGCCGAGGCGACGTCAGGAGTCAGCCGGACCGCCGACAGGGAATCCGCAGGAATCCCCCTCTCTTCAACAGGGGGACTACGGAGCTCAGCAGTCACAGGCAGCAGAGGGCGCTCTGCAGGGACGCAGTGAGGCTGAGGCCCTGGGGCGCAGAGGGGCAAAGTCACTGGGGAGCACAGGGGCAAAGTCACTGGAGCTCTGGGCAGTGAAGACTCGGGTGAGCTGGGCAGCGTAGGCTCGGGTGAGCTGAGCAGTGAAGACTCGGGTGCGCTGGGCAGCAACATGGGCTGAGGCCTGAGTTGAGGCTCTTGCTGAGGCTTCGGTTGAGGCCTGGGCTGAGGCCTGGACTGAGGCTGTTGCTTGGGCTGGTAGACAGGCTGCTGAGGTTGAGGCTTGAGTTGAGGCTTGAGCTGAGGCTGGAGCTGAGGCTGGAGCTGAGGCTGGAGCTGGAGCTGAGGCTGGAGCTGAGGCTGAAGCTGAGGTTTGAGCTGAGGCTTGAGCTGAGGCTTGGGTTGAGGCCTGGGCTGAAGCTTGTGTTGAGGCCTAGGCTGGGGCCTGTGTTCAGGCCCGGACTGAGGCTTGAGTGGAGGCTTGGGCTGGTAGACAGACTGCTGGGGCTGAGGGGACTTCAGGGAGGTTGACCTTGGAGGCAATCGGGAGCCATTTCTTCTTCCTCCCCGGGTCCCAGTGAAAATGGCCAGGCGGGTGCCTGTCCAGGGCGACTGCTCTTCACTTGCAGTGCTCCTGGCCATACGAAAAAAATTCTGAAAATAAGCTATCTTTTCAAAACAGTCCATCTTGTTTAAATCAAAGTCTGCTGGGTCCATATCTGGTCGCATCATTCTGTCACGGTTGGAATGAGGAGGTGGAGGACCCAATTGCAGATTGGAACAAAAAATAATTTATTTAAACTAAACAGGCACAAAGGCAAAACAAAAACTTACTTCCAAAATTAAATCCAAAAAGGTAGCCACGAGGAATCACAGGAAGACTGACACAAAAGCACAAACGACATCCAACAAACAACAATGATGCGACACAGAAGGGAAGAAACACACAGAATAAATAGACATGGGTAATCAGACACAGATGAGACAGGTGAAACTAACAAGACACAGGTGAGGACAATCAGGGCAAATCAAGACAAGAGGGAACACACAGACAAGAATTAACACAAGACAAGAAACATTGAGGACAACTACAAAGTAAATCAAGAACCATGGACCACAGAGAAACAAGAATAAGAAATTACAAACTAAAACAGGAAACACTAAAGACTAAACAATTAACACTAGGAAACATAAAACACACAGGGAAACAAGCAACACTAGGGGAAAGTAGAACTAACACAAGAAAACTAAACTAAACTCCAAAATACAAACTAAACAAAGACCAAATCATGACAACAAAGAGTAAGGTCCTTTACCTGCTTTTTGTAAAGTGTCTTGAGATAACACTTGTTATGCATTGACGCTATACAAATAAAGATTGATTGATTGATTGATTGATTGATTGATTGATTGATTGATTGAACTTGCAAAGCAGATACTCCCATTTGTTTAATTATGTTATTTCAGTATGTGCAACTTACCAGTAGGTTAATTAATTAATCAACCTCTTCAAAGTGTCCCCTTTTTCTGATCACAACCAAATGATAAATGATATTAAGTCAGGATTACTTCATGCAGTAGTCATAGGGAAACCGTTCTGTGATGATTTTTCATATTGTAAACTTAAAGTTTGTCGCAGTTATTCTCTACTTCAATATTTCCTGTCCACTCATCTTTAGTAACTTTACTTTTCCTCTTTAGGATGAGGCTCTCACTTTCCAGGGCCAGCTGGACAGTCTAGAAGCAGAAATCCTGAAGCACAGGGAGGAACTCAACAACATGCAGTCCATGAACACTGACGCCCAGCTCTCTAAAGAAGCTGCTAAGGTGATCTTGCAAACCCTTCTAGTATGAGTTCACAACACGCATGTTTCAACTGAAGGCATCAGAAGGATGGTTCACTTACTATTGCTTTCATCAGTAATGAATAAAGTTATATAAGTCCCTTTATGTCCTTTTCATTTGGATGCATACGGAGACATTCAACCACATCATCCATTCTGTAAAAACAACAATGTTTCCCTAAAGCAATGTTCTATCTAAGTAAATGTCAATATTAGAGTACTATCATACTATAATTTTCTTTGCCACACGCCTCCCTTCTTTCCACCTCCCCTTCTCATTCCTCGTCCTGGAAGATGGAGTTACAACAGCAGGAGGAATTGCTCCACAAAGAGCGCAAGGAGAGAGAACGTATTATAGCCAGCTACAGGAAAAAGGTTGAGGAGCACAAGGCCCAAGCTGAAAAACTGGATAGAAGGGTGAGATATACACACAGTAATATTCCATATGTGTATATTCAGGAAATGATCGAGTGAAAGATTATAAACTTGCCGACCTTTAGGCTCAGAGAGCAACTATACAGCCGGATGAGCTGAGCAGTGAGGCCCAACGCAGCAGCCCCAGGATGCCAGGGGAGGAGGAGAAAGTCCTCTCCACTTTTGAGGAGGCCTTTCGACGCATTAAGGAGGCCACTGGAGTCACAGATATACAGGTAAACGTATGGAAGGAGATTAATTTGTTGTTGATGAAAGTGTTTATGAGGTTACTACACATATGTTTGTCTTTTTTCATGTGTGCAGGAGATAGTGGAGCGCTTTATCTCACAGAAGGAGACTCACCAACGCCTGGAGAAGCTGAAGGATGAAAATGAGAAAGTGCTGCAGCAGCTGCAGGAGCAGAAGGAGCTCCTGAACCAACAGTTTCAGGATATGAAATATTCTGGAGAGGCTAAACTCTCCAGGTGAGACACTTAGACAGTAGTGGACTGAAGGCATTAGTGATGCACCTATGTACAGAAAAGTTTTCTCTCAAGCCTCTATCCTACATCTACTCCTCTTTCTCTGTGGTTTTCCCAGTGACCAACAGATGCTGGAGGAGTGTGAGCAGCAGCTGCAGGCTCAGCAGCGTAAGTGTGATGCCTGTGAAGGGCGCCTGGATTGGCTTGTTAAAACCCTCAGTACTGTCAGAGCTGGGGTGGAGCACCTTGCTGACAAACTTCAACACATTACACTGGTAATAATGTTAGTCATCATGGATGTAACATTGCAAAATCTGTGTTGAACCAATGAACACTTAATTTATTTACTGACATTAACACTTGCATCGATTCTTTGAACTCCTTTTATTTATTTTATTATTTAATTTATTTTAATATGTCAGGTAAGCTTTTGTGTACTAAGTTATCCCTAAGTTATTCTGTCCAGACTGAGGATGCAGTGGCTGAGGTGTCTCCTGACTCAGATGAGTTTGTGGTGGAGCTGATGACTCAGTGTGAGCTGAAGCTGCAGTTACTGCAGGAAGAGCTTCAGGGAAAGGATCAGGCTGCTAGCATGAAGGAGATGGTGGAGGAGGAGGTGAGTCAAAGCTACACAACGCTCATCCAGCATTACATTGGTTTGAAATCCAGGTGATTGTGCTAATTAGGATATTTCAAATGATTTTGTTTTAACAGAGATAGTGATGACAATATTGTTCTGTGCAATTTTAGTGAAAGGTATTTTGGGAAAAACACAGACACATACAGGAATAAATGGTTTCAAAACAACTTGAAAAAGAGGCAGTCGTCTAACACAGGCATATATGAAGACATGTAGATCAATGTTTTTTTCTTTGCTTTTAAATTAAAATTTAATAAAATAGTTAGGTAGCGGCATATCATCATATCATAACCCTAACACTAAAAAATGTAAATAAAAAAACTGTGTGTTTAAGCCTACACTGCAAAGTAGGACTATAAAGACAGCATGAGTGAGCAGGTTTGTTCTTTATCACTTTATTAGGCCAGGAGAACATATCAGAGTGTACCATAGAAAACACGTAACAGCCATTTACTAATGGCACGGATGATCAGATCTAAACTTAGATGGATTAGTCTTTTAACTGATGTAACTCTGACCTGATTATTACTAATTCAGCTCAGCTTTGCTCAACTTGTACACATATGAGAAACCATAACAGAAACCACCAAGTCTCTGAAAATGGCCGTTTAGGTGTGAATAGATAAAAACAATGATAGTGAGATTGTTATAATAGAATCTATCAAATCAACCTCTAACAATGTTTCCTAAGAATCAGTTACAAAAAAAAAAAAACATGCAATAAAAAAACTGTAATCTCTGATAAATATGAATTTCATGAATATGTAATTTAGTCTATGAACATAAATAAAATAAATAGCATCAATAGAGAAAAAAAACTATTAAATATGGGAATTAAACAGTGAAAGAAACTATGATACAAACGTTTTGCCAGATTCCAGAACAACCTTTTCGTCCGTTGTATAAAAAGAGCCTAATTAATGTTTTGGCTTTTTTTCCAATGTGTGTCCTGATTATTGCTTTGAGTAGTTCTACGTCAGGATTGCAGGAAAACTGCCAGCTTATAACACTCGTGTCAAGCTGCCTGAGGACCAAAGTCTGGACCTCTTTGAGGATGGTGAGTTGGGAACCATACAGACAAACACATACAAACACGCGCACGCACACACAAACTTGAAGACTTACACGGGCCCTCAGTCTATATCTGTCTCATTCTTCTCCGTTTTTGTCTCAGAGGATGAGAGTGAAGAGGATGAATCCGAAGTCATCTCACGGGAAGCGCTGAAGCGTCAGTCACAGCTTATCATTGACTCCAATTCCAAGAAGAAGCCCTGGAAGAAGAAGAAGGGCAAGTTCTAAACCAACACCACAGCCTCAAGACCCAAGATAAAAAAAGTTTTTTTTTCAACCGAAAACAAATTTGTGAGTAAAAATAACTTACTTACAGATTTTCAGTTTGTCATTTTTGCCTTTGAAGTGTAAATTCTGCAATTAAGTGTCATAGGAGTTGCTAAAAAGTTAATATTGGGTCACAGAAAATATATTTTTAGACATGATGAAAGATGAGAACAATCGAACAATCAGATGATTTATGAATAGATTAAAACTGGTTTTTGTTGTTTGAGGTTTTTTTTGCTTTGTTTTGACAACAGTAATGTCCTCTGTCTGGTGTCAGTGTTGCACCAACACTCACTGCTCCAACTTTTTGTCACAACTCAGAATTTCTGCTTCTCTGAAAAAAGAATAAAAACCTTTAAAATACAAATTTCACCTAATGTAATCAAAGCCTATCATTGTGAATGCAAAGTTGTAAACATGTACAACTCTATCCTGCAAATCAATGAAAGCCAATACCTGTGATGAATGCTTACTTATTTAATGGGTGCATGACATTGATGCAACACGTGCACATACTTTGCCCCAGTGTTAAACGTGATACAGAGCTGTGAAAACCTCTCTTGCTTGTAGGAATGCAATGCAGCCAACACCAACACCTGAACCATTTCTGCTATGTTAATCAACTCTAAACTGTTAATGCTCTTCAAAAATGTTGCTGCTACTGGAAGAACAACAACTTTTAATACAAAAATGTTTCCTCAGTGATTGTCTCTTTTTTTAACCTATGTCCCAGGAACCACAACTCCTGGCTGCAACTAAATGATTCAGCTTCTATTGACTGATGTTTCATATTGGTGTCTGACAAGTCCATTACTGTAGGACTGCATGCTTTTTCCTTATTCCATACTTTTTTGTTATCTTAATAATGCTGATTTCACATAGATTGCATGTTCTATTGGCCCTCATTCAATTAAAAATGCATTTTGGACCCAATACATTTTGCACTTTCTTTTAAATTATATTTGCTAAATAAAAGCAGGAAACAGTATGTGTCATGTTCCCCACTCATTTTAACTCATGGCGTCCAACATCATATGTCATTGTCTTTGTTTGGATGTGTTATGATAATTTCACGAGTGATTTTACCCAAACAGATTGTTTAACTTGAGGAGATTTTGTTCCCTTTAGTCTTATATGTGTGTTGCATTCATAGGTAAAATATATGAAAATAAAAAATATGATGATTTTTTGGGAACCCCATCACCAGTTTCAACTCTTCATTTAGGAATCACTGAATAAGAACATTATCAGATTATAATTTAGTTGAAAAGGTAGTGAACATATGGTCTATCAATAGATCCCCTTGAAAATTGCATTCATTGTATTCACGATGGAGGCCTGCCGCCCCCAGAGAAGATAGACATGAAGACAAATCATTGAAATCATTTTTCATAAACAACGAATATGTGGAAGACTTTTTTATGTGAAAGACTTTTTTATGTGAAAGACAAAAAAAAAAGATACTTCATGCAACTTGGCAAGTATACAAGTATTTAAAAATATACTTATATACTAAACACATTTAAAAAAAAATGTTACACCTAGCCTAGTTGTTAGAGATGTCAAATTGAAGTCAGACCGCGGATAGACTGAAAGATAGTGTAAGATGATCACAACAAAGACTGTTCTCTAGCTGTGTTATATTCATATTATATTGCAGGCTTAGTTATCACCTACATATTCAATTATTGATGGCCTACATGTCAGTCATCATAAAATCAAAAATTGCACTAACATATGAAATACAAACCCAAAATCTTGAATCATGTCGACCAATGTTCGTTAATAAATATGCAAAATATATCGGCAATAAATAACCAAACATCCGAGCCTGTGTATAGTCGCCTACATAAAAAGCATTGTTTTCTATTGGTGGTTTTTTCAAACCAATCAGACAGAGGAGGCGGACCTTGGAAGTCTGCTGCAGATTTTGAATGGCTGCCAGCAGCGTGAGTGAGTTTCCTCAACATCTCCTGCCACCTGGCCTCCCACACATCATGTTTCAGCGGTCTGTGTGAGTCGTGTGAATCTTTGTTATAAGTGGTTAATTTGCAGAATATTACCCTCTTACCCATCCGCAGGTAAGAAACATGTTTTTCATTTAGAGTTTTTCAGCAAACTCTTAAATGTGTTTAGCCATTTGTTGTTGAAATGCTTAATATCAACAAATTGAATAGGGACCACTTCACATTTCACTGCACTTTCTTTAAGTATATTTCAATCATTCTTACGTTCTGGACAGTGTTTGTATCAATGTAGGAGCAAAGTGAAAATGGGGACAGGGAGAGGTTGTGCCTCAATGTAATGAGGAGGCCAGTGAATTGGAATGATTGGATGTGAAACGCAATCAAAATGGGACACAATTATGTACCATTGAGGGTCTACAGACAAACAGGGAGGAGGGAGGCCAATCCACACACACACGCACACGCATACATCATAAACTCACACAGAGAATCATCCCACACAAACACACAGAACAATCAGTCCTCGGTGATAAATGCCAGAGTCTCTCCCGTCCAAGTTTCACACTGTCTCTACTTGAATATTCTATTTGGACAAATACAGCTCTGAACATGGACTTCATCAGGATTGAGGAGATTCAACAAACTCAAGGTTACAGCTAAGTAACAATTTTTTGTGGGTTAGATGATTTTTGAGCTCCTTTAGAGTGTTTTTGGATGTTAAGATATACTGAGTTTTCTTAGGGATGCTGTTGAAGAAATGTGTTTTCTCTAGGTATGGATTTTAGTGAATTGTTCTAGCTGTTGATTTTTGTGAGTTGTGTACTTTTTATTTAAGACATATTTGATGGTATTGAACATTGACATGGGAAGCATCTCATTATAGGTTCATGTTCTCAGTGATTTTTTTCATGATCTGGCCATTTAAGACGATGTTAAAGTCATACATTGGAATGGATAATGATATAATGTGCACATAGAGCGTTTGTACTGCTAGTACTTTTATTTCTGTTTAGCCAAACTGGGAATAACAGTCATTTGTGTAATTTAGTGGATTTAAGTGAAGATTCCTTCATGAGTCCTTCATGTGGCCACTAACAGAGTAATCCAGGTTTTTATTTTTTTAATGAAATTCAAAAGAGCTGGAGGTTTAAAATGTGACCTGCTACATCTTACAGCTGACCTGGACTTTTCTTTAATAAGTGGAATAAAAATAAATTCAAAATGAAGTCATACAGCCAGCAACCATGTCTAATGTTTTCACACTTTCCTCCATGGCACAGATGAGGCAGCAGGTGTGGAGGAGATCTGACGAGGTGTGTGGGCCTGTATCGTGACACAGAGTGGGAGATGAGGACCATACTTCCTGTGTGTGGAGGTGGTGATGGAGAGGAGTGCCGCAGCCTCCGCAGCAGGGTGGGCAGAATGAAGAAGCTACTTTGGCTGCGGCCCAGTCAGTGCGTGGACGTCCACACAGACACGGAGCCTGGCGTGTGGCTGACGAGCTTCCAGATTTTGGACACTGACGGACAGTGTGAGGTGAGTTGAAACCAAACTACACAAAGTGTCTTGGCTCCTTAGCAGGTGATCAGCCTGTTGTGTTACAGTGTACTGTAACAGCTTCTCATGTTGACCGCAAACCTCTTGTCATTTTAATGCTTATCTGACATTGATCTGATCATTTTAACAAAGGTCAATAGTCATGGAGTATTTTCTTGTATCACGGTCAGTTATTAAAATGTCATGCATGGGAGTGATGAAAAGAAATCAAGACATTTAACTCTTCTGTCATCTACCAGGTTATGATGAAAATATTTTGTTTAAACATAACACAAGAGATGCCAAATGCACACAGAACAAACATAGGTGGTTCATCCCTTAATATAGATTTTTATTTTCATTTTTTTAGGTATTCCCCTTTCAGAACATTCATATTGTCAATGGTAAATGGACTTGAGCTTATATAGCGCTTTTCTAGTCTTCTGACTACTCAAAGTGCTTTTACACTGCAGGTCACACATACACATTCACACGCTGATGGCAGTGGTCGGTATGTAGTAAGACCATCAGAAGTAACTAATCCCATTCATACACATTCATACGCTGCCGACGAAGCAATTCAGGGTTAAGTGTAATGCTGCTGCAGCTGGGGATCGAACCCCCAACCTTCCGGTTGAGAGACGACGACTCTACCACTGAGCCGCTCACTTTTTGAGATAACCTTTAGCATAAACTATTTTTATGTAAGGATATTTAGCTTTAACATCTCCAAGGCTCCATGAGAGATACCATGTTGAAATGTATGAGGTTATAGTGTAGCCAAAAGGCTGACTTTACACTTATGTCTGTATCAGCATTAGTAATGAGTTCCTATCACTCACTGAGGGCTGCAAGTGGTAATTATTTCACTCTTTGGTAATATGTCATTTCTTTTCAAGATTAACAATTTGCTCTACCAAATGTAACATAGACTAATACTTAATATTCAAAAATGCTTCTGACATCCCAATGTTTCATCTTTAAGTTCATTATTTGGCTAGAACAACAAAACAACCCCAAAGATACAAACGATACATACATTACTCCTTATATGGAGTTATAAATTCAGAGACTAATTGCTTAATCACTAACATGGCTTATTTTGGTAGTGTGTTTTTGTAGTAACAAGTGTTTCTTTAAATGAACTTTCCAACTGATATTTATTGTCCTCTGATATTTACGTCATTTAGTGATTTATTTGGGGTAACTGGGCTATTAGTGTTATCATACACATATCTGTAACAGAGTAGCTGTCATATATTCAGTCATTGTTTACATCAGGTATGTACCTGGGAACTTCCAACTGTGTTTTGTAGGCCATCAACACCATCAGATTTAAAAAATAAAAAAAAACTTGCCCAGACTCTCCAGGAAGTTAAAAAAAACCTGTACCTGTGCTCTGTATTTCCTGCTGTTAAAAAAAGCCTTTTGAATTTTTGATGGAACAACTTGAACCAGCACGTTGTAGAGTCATCCATGTTTTTGCTTGTTGGTTGTCTGCCACCTCATCAACCATTCATGTGTCTAATGAACACTAATGAGGTCCCTCCTGGCACTCTTTCTCTGCTCTTTTGTTCAGCCTCTGTAGAAAGACAGAGTGGCAGGGGCAAACTTGGATGAATGAGTGTAGACCTTTGGTAAAGAGAGAGACAGAAACTCATTAGAGAAACAACAAGCTCATTATTGTCTTTGAGCTAAAAGAGCAGCACACAGCCTGATGAAAAATGTTCTATGTGCTCAGCATGTCGGTGTTGCCACAATGTGTTTCTGCTTGTCAGCATTTTTCTGAATGTACTTCAATGATTTCACCAGTACTGAAGGGTCTTAATTTGCATATTTCCTTTATTTCATTCTTCCATGAACTTGCATGTTGAAGTCAATTGAAGGAGCAGAACAGTTCTGCTTCATGTGGTATGTCTGCCACACCCCTGACACCATAGGCAGGATCATCAGCTGGAGACAAACGAGAAAAACCAGATTCCAGACTGGATTCTTCAGTGGCAGAGGCTCTGAAATGCACCGTTCACAGCATCTTTTGCATCTAACATTTAAGGTGTTCCTGTAAAAACTCTCACAGGTGTTTTTTGTAGATTGAAAATCAGTATTTCCTTATTAGAATGAGGAAAGGAGGAGCAAATTTAAAGTTAGAGAGCCTTTCCTCGATCCAGACAGAGAGCTTGAGGAAACTTGAATAACTGATCTGTAATGTTTAGAGTTTGGCCACTAGAGGTCAGAGTGTTATCTCTGTCATGTATTTCTATTTGGAAAGAAGTTGAGTTCAAATGTCTTAAATTTGTATAATCTATGAAAGTCATGAGATAAGCCTCTGTTGTAGGACATCAATAAAAGCTGTTACTCCAGTCAATTTTGAAAAAAAGACTCACAGTTAGAATAATACCAACCAGCAGAACAGACCAGCAAGTTCAGTAATTAAACCTGTTATATCAACTGGCTACAAAATATATTTGATTCATGTGTGAATTGCTTGGCTTATACCCTTAATCACCCTGAATCATTTCCTCCACTGACCACATAGGAGGTGGACTGCCATGAGTAAATAACCACTAAATGTAGCAGACTTTATAAAGGTAAGGACAAGGCTGCTGATACTAATGCAACATCTTTCATTATGTTATAGGCTACTAAAACAATGTATGAAAATAACTTTAGATTATACTCTTCTCAATACAGACTTAAAAATATATTGAGGCAAAATTCACAGAAAACTATATCTATTAAGCTTACCCTAGTAAATCTTGGCAACTCACTTTTTCAAAGACAGTGTATTCTATCGAACACCCTTAAACTTAATATAATTTCTTCACTATTACTGCATAAAAATTGACTGTTTCAGTTTGCCTACTAATTTTTTTATTAACCTTTTCATGCAGCCCAACACTTAAGGTATCAGTATTTTAGTATGCCAGTTCAGTCATAGCCTCATATTTAAATCTGAATATTAATTCGCAAACTCTTTATACTTCATAGCGTAAGCCCCGCCCTTACCAGTCCCTTTACCCCGCCCAGTCAGTTCTGCTTACGCCCATTCCCAGACGTTCCTTCTCCTCTCCAACCAGTTTGCCCACTGTCACTCTCAGTCTGTCGCTAACCTCAATGACAATTTTTCTTTACGCTTTTATTTTTCAAAAATGAACGTGTCAGATATTATTCAGACTAAAAGCTGTGTTAGGGCGGAACTGACAGCATAACATTTGACCTGCGCCGCGGTCAAAATACGTGAAGAGAGGAATCTTTTAAATAATATTGAACATCTCCGCTAAAAGAGCAAACATGGGAAAATGGCACTTGTCGATGGTAGGTTAAAATATATATTCTCTGCTTTGTTTTGAGGGCAGATAACGAGATGCAATGTATTTAAACATGAGGTTGTATTGATATTTTTTGTCATTTTTGTTGTTGTTGTTGTTGTTGCTGGTTTACAGGTGAACCTCATTAACTCTGACTCATGTCACCAGGAAAAACATGGGCTAACATAATGGGTTGACTCATTGAACACTGTCATTGTGTCCCGCAGTTAGCACTCTGGTTATTGTCCGAGTGTCCGTCATGTGATATCAGGTGTTATAACTATATCTGCTTCTATTGTAGAAATAATATGGTGATTAGATAAAGCCCGTATGGTCGAACTGCCGTGATGTTGTCTACCTGTGCAGTCATAGAGGCCCATTTTAGGGCTGTGCATAGTTGTTGAAGATGAGGTTCGATCTGCCTTATTTTATTCTGGGTTCATGTCAGCGATTATTTACACTGTACATACATCATTGATATAGATTACAGTGTATTAGATTTAAAAAGATTAGATTTACTTTGATTATCAGAATAAGTGACATCATTCAAAAAAGTTTGCATACACACATCCACATAAGTTGCAATGTGGCATGACATTACAAATCTGTAAGTATTGTTGAGATAATCATCCTAAATATGACTGCTATCTTATCTGTTACTGTTTTTTTTCTACTTTTTCATGTGTTGAGTAAAATGCATTTAATGTGGTATTGTTCCTCCACATTGATATAAAAAAAAAAAGGTTATAGTGAGGGGAAACATGCAGAGGTTTATACTAAACGTGTAAAGGATAGTGTTGCAACCTTGTAAGAAGCTGTAAAACTGTGTCATGGCTCGATAACTTAGCGCTGTATTTGTGGACATACACATGCTTCTTTACCCACTCATCGGGTTAGGGTTAGTCATCAGGTGTCTGTCGCGTAACAGCGCAAGGCTGGGTCACAAGCAGAAATCTTAAGAATGAAGTTGATTGACGCAGGTTATTAACCTGTTTCAAATTTGCATGCATGTCAAAATAATTTGGTTAAACTGCATGGGTAAAAAGAGATCATAAATGTTTTTCAACATTAAAAAACATAAACTTTGTCAAAGTTCCTGGTAGTGCAGAGATGTTTTTTACTTTTCTAAGTTCAGCAAGTTATTGTCTCTGTTTCTATTTCCAAGTGAAAAGTATGTATTATCTACCATATTAAGTAGAAAGGAACAGAGTAGCAGAGTGTATTATATATATATATATTTGTGTACTCAGATCTTGCACTTGCATTCTCACCTGCAGGACCCAGTGCAAGAGTGGGGGGAGGAGGAGGAGAACGGGGCTGTGTTTGGCATCACACTGCGCAGAGAGCCGGTTTTGCAGAGCTCAGACACAGTAGAGCTCCCAACAGCCTTCAGCTTTGTCCAGTACCACACGGTAAAAGTGCGCAGGTTGAAGGCCGGCCCCTTGGACCGTCTCGTCACCCACCTGCTGACCCCGGAGCCGGAGGAGCCCAACTTCACCCACATCTTCCTCTCCACCTACAGGGCCTTCACATCCACCAACACTCTCATCGAGCTGCTGTTTCAGAGGTAAGAAACTTACCATAACAAGGCTCTGCAGACTGTAGTTGTACTGAGACATGTGTTCATGTGTTCATGACATGCAGAATGAGCTGGCACTGTGGCTGTTTGACTTCTATCTACTGAGTTTATCATTTCAGATTTATCCAGATAAAAACACTGTCAATATACACTATTTGCATCATGTCAACTGGTGAGCTTTAGAGCTGCAGAAATACAATTTGATAGAGCGAGACACATTCTTTACCTGTTTTCAGTATTTATGCTAAGCTAAACTACCTAGCTGCTTACTGTGGTATTAGATATAGTGGAGATATTTGAGTGGTGTTAATTCTTTCATCTGATCATCTTTACAGTTTATCAAAAGGCTTAAAGGAACCTTTTTACTTGGTCCAAAAAAAATACCACCCTTTGGTTAGATAGGTTTCTTAGAAGTTTTTTGTTTAATGACATTTCTGCTTAGCAAAAACCTGACATATTTTAACTTATTGATTTGATATTCTTTTGTGTGCTATGTTCAAAAGGTTGTCCCTTAATCCAAATACAGTATATGTGAAGCACATGCGTCACCAGCATTTACGACATGCCTGAAGCATACATCTATTGCTAGAGTAGACGGCCATTGAACACTTTTTTAGGTCACCTTAGGTATTCTAAAAGCAAACCTCTTGACGCTGCACAGGTTACTATGGCAGGTATAATCGTCATGAAATAAACAAAGCAGCAAGCAGCTTTGTTCCATTAGATAGGTCATGACGACACCCTCCACACCCAGCAGAGGTAATTCTTCCTCCTAACAAAATCACAGTTAACTATGCTCTGAGATTTATTGTTCTCATTTAACTTAAGCATTCACTCACAGAAAAGCCTATCTGGTTTTAGTACTTTCCAAAACCATTTGTTGGAAAAAGTGAAGATTTTCCAACAGTTTTCTTTTAGCCTGGATTATGATTAATGTAACTGAGAAGCTCAGACTCGGTCCATAGAACCTGCCCAGTCCTTTGTCTCTCTCAGGTCCATAAAGCTTACCTTTTCCAACTGGTTTCCTCCTTGAAACCGTGGCCATTAGTTCTGTTCACTTGATATATTTTTTGTTAAACAGTCACCCTCATAACTGTGATGTTGGTGGCAACATGGTTCCTGTGAGCTTTATGTGGGGTCAGCCCAAGAACAGCCTTGGAAGTGTGTTTTTGCCCTACAGGATCATGTTCAGGATGTAGCATTTTGTTGCTGTCATTAACCTGTAAACCAGCTGTACTGTATCTTAATATAGGCCGTATAATTTACAGTTTAGGTGTCTTATTTTTTGATAAGAAATATGTTTCACTTTCTTTAATTTCTGAATTTGACTGTTAACCATTCTCTTAGTTTCACATTTATGACTCCCTGTGACAATATAAAGCAGAGAGAATGACCCTGATATAAAGGCCAGGATCTGAAAAATATGAGTGTTGATAAAAAGCTTGACTTATATTGCATTTACACTAAAATGATGCCTTTATGGGCGATATTGTTCTGTGTACACTTGGTGGGAGGGTCTCTGTAGGGACTCTGAGTGTTGCTTGACATTTCCAAAGGATGAA
Organism: Tautogolabrus adspersus; assembly: GCA_020745685.1. NCBI lineage: Eukaryota > Metazoa > Chordata > Actinopteri > Labriformes > Labridae > Tautogolabrus > Tautogolabrus adspersus. Next base: position 8,872,912 of record CM036537.1, on the reverse strand, counting down.
AAGTGACGGAGGAACACACCCTGGCACATTTTTACAGGATGTTTTCTGTCACTTTTTGTCCCTTAGTGTGGTGATTATTACCTAAATTTAACTGTCAAGTAAAACATTTTTTATGATTTACAATTTATTGCCCATTTTAAACATAAACAAAGTGTAACATTGTACAGTTGTGAGACTTGCCTCACTGCTTTAAGAAAGATAATTAATTAAGAAACACTAATAGCATGACAATAAAAAGGCTGAATAAAGATACTTCACACTTCAGTCACTAGGGGAAACATTTTGAAAAATACAAATTACCAATACTTTGGCACATGTTTTCCTCTGTGCTGTTCAATGCTCTTTTGGTTTACAATATTTGTAACTAATTACTGTTGAGAATTATACAGAAAAGTGCAGCTTTTTACCCTGTCAGTTCATATCATTGTCATGTTTGAAATCATTTTGATGTAAAACACTTACAAATCACGCTTTCATATTGACAACAATAACAATACAGAATATTTAACTTAATTGAATAACAACAAATGAAATAGAATAGATATTAAAAATAAAAACCCAACCAATGGCATCTAAAGTCTCAAAACACTCCCCATATGAGGGGGGCTTCTGTTTTTCTGCATCCCGTCATTAAGATCTGCCTACTCGCCATTATGGCCGTTTGGATCAGTTCTTTTAGTGCTGGATTTTTGTTATAAGTAAAATTAATTTTTGTTTAATTTTTCACAGAGATGAATCAACCACCAACCTGGATAACACTGTGTGCACACGCAGGTGAGTTTTTACACCTGCTATGGCTAAAGTCGGGTAGATTTGTCTTCAATCCAAACTGAGATGTGATAACTGACTTTCATTAGCCCATTTTTTAAATGTATACTTCCATACTTTGAGATTTTTTATTATCTGTGTGTTACAAAATGTGCCAATGTTGTCCACTGCCTTGATCTGAACAAGTAAAGCAATAACTCTAAAATGAAAGCTTTTTGATTTGCCTCACCCTCCCTTCAGTACCTTACCTCCAGTGATCAGGCTATGGCTGGAGGAGTACAGTGAAGACTTTCATGACCCCCCTCAGTACCAGGCTCTCCGGCTGTTGTGTGCCCAGTTGCGGCGGCGTCTCTGTTTCAGACGATTGGCACACACTGCTGAGACCCTCCTCAAGAGGCTCCAGGAACAAGGTATGAGGCAATGGGAGATGTAACTTGAATGATTTATTTCAACCTGCCAACCCAATGCATGAAGAACAGGCCACTTTTAATCTTTGGGTGGCATCCAAACTTTAGATAACATCCCATTTTGTGAAGTGTTGTTGATATGTATGATTTGTTGTGTTTGACAGATTGCAGCCAGTCTGCGTCAGTGCACCACAATGAGTCATTGAAACAGCAGCACAGTAATCTGGAGGACAGAGTTGAGACGTGCACGAAGGAAGAAGACAAATACAACTTTATGTTCTTCACTGAGAGAGAAGTGGCAGAGCAGCTGACCAGATTGGACGCTGTAGGTTTCATTATTCCTTATCTCAAAGCTCATCTTTGTGTTACTGTGGGTCACTTATTTATAATGCATCACCCTGTCATCATCTCCTTCAGGAATTGTTCGTCAGAGTTGTTCCTTTTCACTGCATGGGCTGCATCTGGTCCCAGCGTGACAAGAAGGAAAATAGGAACATTGCGCCCACTGTCCGTGCCACCATCTCTCAGTTCAACGCTGTGACCAACCGTGTCATCACCTCACTCCTCTGCCCATCCTCTCCCAGTCCTTCCACTTCCTCACCCATCTCATCACCTGGCTCTTCCTCTAACTTCCTGTACCCCTCCACTTCACCGAGCTCACCTCGCCGTGCTTATACCAGCCCTTCCCACAGAGCATACATCATCGAGAGGTGGATTGCTATCGCTCAGGTCAGGGTCGAACACAGTTTGAATCCCATGAAAGGTTCCAATGAGGTAATATTAATGCCCATACATATCCTTGATTTTTTTTCTCTTCTTTTTTCTTCTGTGCAGGAGTGTAGACGGCTAAAGAATTTATCCTCCTTAAGGGCGATCCTTTCAGCCCTGCAGTCCAATGCTGTGTATCGCCTCAAGAAAACCTGGGCTGCTGTCTGCAGGTCAGCAAATAATGAGAATATACAAGACTTATCTGACATGAAACTGTTTTATAAAATACAGTGAGTTAATTCAAGGTCAAAAAATGAAAATGGCAGGAAAAAAATAGCAGAAGTGAACAAGTGAAATGAAGAAAAATGATTAAAAAAATCCATTCCAAACTTTTTTATCTTTCTTTAAGCATGCAACCTCAATTAAGGTGAATATTTACTTCAAGAAGAATGCTGTGTTGACAAACTGAATGTGTTTGCTTTTAGGGAGAGCATGGACACCTTTGACCACTTGTGCGAGGCTTTCCTTGATGAAAACTGTGTCCTAACCAGCAAAGACATCCTGGTGGAGGTAACTACTTTTATTTTTGACACACTCGCACACGCACACGCACACACACACACACACACACACACACACACACACACACACACACACACACACACACACACACACACACACACACACACACACACACACAGCCTATTTGCTCTGTCTTTGCTAATTGTGCTAGCTCTATTCTGGGGCATGGGTGGAAGTGTGAAGGTGAAAGTGAAATGCAGTGGCCTGTTCACTTAATTAGAAAGGAATCGCTGAACCAATGATAAACTATATATCACAATGAGACGGCAATAGGTTACTTTCTAGTATGAGGCATTGGAGCAGGCTTTGAATTGTTGATTCTCTTTCTTTATGAATTTGATTGATTTGCTGTTTTTTTCCCTTGACCTTATCGTGATTGTAAGCGATAGTAAAAACAATTGTATTCTAGTATGACGTTAAGTGTTGTAAATACACTTTCAATATGGTTCTCAGAAACAGCCAATAAACGTGTTCCTTTTGCTGTATTGTTTCCAGACAGCCTCTTATAGTTGTGTGCCGTATTTGTTTTCCCTTTAAATATTCTTATGTCTTTTTGAGACCATGAATCTGAATGAATATTCAGCGTCTAGCGCTCCTTCAATTCTTTGTCCTTTGTTCCCAGAAGAAAACACTGATATGAATGTGTATTTAGTGACATTACTCATAATGAGCAGCCCAGTTTCTATTACATATCATAAAAGGGCGTTGTTATTCTTTCACAGACATAAAAGCTGACATGGAAGTGAAGGGTTAAGAACTACTGCTAATGAGACATGATTGAATATATTGAATAAAGGCTAATGATCTCCATGTAAACCTTGAATTTCCTCACTGGGGATCAATAAAGGATTATTTGAAACACACAAGCAGTGCACAGCTGAGGGCATTACCAACACAAAAGGCTGATGGCTTGTGGCTGTCTTTGTCACACAATCTGCACTGCGGAGGCAGCCTCCCACACCCAGTAGCACTCTGTCAGATGGTGCTAAACCTTAAAAAGAAAAGTTATGTAATAAGTGTGTTTTGCCAGCACCTTACACCAAATCTTGTTTATTAACACTCTAAGGAGCTCTTGTTTTTTATTTAAGCTGACTGGAGTGCTGTATGTTTTCTGCAGGATGGGAGTCACCCAGATGACAGTAGCACTCAAGGCTCCAAGTCAAGTGTCTGCTCAGTGTCCAGACAGACGGTAAGAAAACTATCATCATTTGTAAATAACCTTAAATAACATTGCTAAATAAAGTGAATATGTCAGCTAGACCAGCCAGTAAAAAATGAAAGCCAGAGGTTATTTTTCTCTGCCTAGATCATCAGTTCTACTTCCCCAAAGTCACATGTTGTCAAGCTGTTTTAAGGTGCTATTATTGACGCCACAGTTCTAGTTCCCATTTCTTTATTTAATCTGTTCATTCGACGGAAAAGTTAATACAAGTCAAATGACCTTTACATTTTCCCTTCGCTTATGGAAGGATAATAAAGCTGACGACAGTGCACAGTTTACTCAGTCCAGGTGGGGCTGTGTGTACAATGTTTTATACCCCCACAATCACTCTGTTTAATTATTGATAGTGATGTGTTCTTAGTATAATGTGTATATTTCTATTTCAGTTAAGGTTTATACAGCACTGACATTACATTAAGTGAACTCAATATTCTATATGCTTTTGTTTTCTTCCTCCTTTATTACTTCAAGCTTATTATGCAAACATTAACTTGTTTTTTTGTGGGGGAAACTTGTAGGAGGCCACCACTGTATTTGAATTTCTATCTTCTCTTTTTTCTTTTCTTTAAAAGACCTTAGATTTATGTGGATTAACTATTTCTTGTGTTGTCTGATTTGTGTGCTCAGAACATAGACAGTGGAGTTGTGCCGTACCTTGGCACTTACCTGACTGTGCTCACCATGCTGGATACAGCACTGTCTGACACTGTGGAGGTGAGCACATACCACAGCCACTAACTCACCTTTTTTATATATATATAAATTTGGTCATTTCTTTATATATGTAGCCTATGTTCATATTTGAAACTTTTAATGCTTCCTTGTTTTTGGCAGGGTGGACTCATCAACTTTGAGAAACGCAGACGGGTAGGTGTTGCCTCCTAGTGGTGTCTTACATGCTTGCTATTAGTTTTAATAGCCAGTGTTTTTGTTTTTTTCTAACCAGGAGAAAACTCATTGAGATTAAAAATAAATCTCTTTTCAAAGAGCATCCAGGTAGCAGCACAGTAAACAGAATTTCTGACAAACAATGAGCAGCCATACATAGTAACATACTACAACATATATGAATATAATACAATTTTAGTTTGAATTGGATGGTTTTTATTTTGGAATTGTACAGGGTTTATTTTTTATTTATGCAGGGGTTTCTTTAAATCTTCATTAGGGTTAATATTTACAGATGGGCGGGGGACAGTGGGTGTTGTAAGATGAAACAGATGTGTGCATGTATAAAACATCACCATAGTTAAATGCTTTCAGAAGAGAAAATCATATTTTCATGGTTTCTGAAGAGATTTTCCCCTTTTTTTTTTGTCTTGTAGGAGTTTGAGATTCTTTTCCAAATTCGGCAGTTTCAGGCTTCCTGTTCCCACTACAAGCTTCCAGTCAACACTTGTATCACCAACTGGCTACGGGCACACACACTGCTCACAGATCAAGAGAGGTGAGACTCATACACACACAGACACCACTGTGATAAGATTTAAAGGCAATAAGGTGGATTGGAACTTTGTTTACTAATTTATCTTTTTTTTGTCTTCTTAAGCTATGAGCTGTCTCGAGACCTAGAGCCTCCAGTCGACCCCTGTCCCAGCTCTCCCAACTCCTGGAGCAGCCGACTACTGACCAAGAAAGTCACCTCGTAAGTCAGAAAAACCACCTCCATCCTCTGCAATTTTACACAGCTCCCCTGCAATGAAATCCTTGATATTTTAATCGTTGAATAAAAAGCTTTTTAATCTGTATCTCAATGATGATCTGAAAAAAAACAATGTATTCATATTTCAAACAAAAAGCAATTCCGGATTCTGTACCCTAAAGATATGCTCTCATGACTTTTAAAACTTTGATTCCAGTTTCTGTGATCTGAAACGTAATGCCACTGAACTGCTTTGTGTGTGCAGGTTGCGAACATCAAATGACTGCACTCTCAGGAAGACCCACGCTGACCAGATTAGTGTGTCGTCTTCAGGCTCCAGCAGTTCAGAGATGGAGGATCTCTCTGCCCCCCAGCCCTCCCCTCTCAGACTAAAACTAAAGGTATGAGCCCCCAACTGTCTCCAGTCTCATGTGGTGACAGTCTGAGTGTAAGGAAGTCAGCAAGGACAAAGTTTAAAAACCAAACATCAAAAAACGTTTTTTATCTTGCTTACTTCTCCTTGCTCCTCCCCTCCCTTAGTCCTTCTCAGGCTCTCTTCACAACGTTGCAGAGGATTTCTCCTGCACCTCCATGTCATCGTCCTCATCTCCCAGTCTGTCCAGCTCGTCTTGCAGCTCATCACAGCCAGACCTCAGCTCTTCTTCTCTGGTCCTGAACGAGTCATCAGCATCAAGCTCTCCTCCAGCTGCTCTGCCTGTCTACAACAAGCAGGTTGCTGACTCATGTATCATCAGGGTCAGTGTGGACTGCGTCATCAATGGAAATGTCTACAAGAGCATACTGGTAAAGACAATGGGAGGTCACTCTGCCTGTTTTGGTAAATCGAAGGTCTTCTCTTGAAAAAGAAAGAAAGCTTTAGAAAAAACAAAAAGGCTGCAGAAAACCAAGTTGTTTTAGAAAGAACCCTTTTAAACAATATCATCAAAGTAGGCTGAAACTAACGAATATTTCCATTTTAGATGTAACTTACCTTAAAGAATGTTTTAATAAAATGAATGAATTCAAATTTAAATTGACAACTGATGATCTATTTCTTTTGTATTGACTTTTGGGTTAAGTTTCCATATAAGGCATTAACATGTTCCTACCACATCCACAAACATTGTATTTATATTTTCTTGATGTGCCTTGTGCTAATTTATATTCTTGTGTGAAAAAAAAAGAGATCCTTAGTAGTTTTTTTTCCTGAAAAAGTGCTTATCAAATGGGTTGAGTTAAATAATATTAGATAACAATTTTAACTTTTTTTTATATTAATATATTTGTTTATTTTTTTAAAGACAAAATACAAACACAACACAACACACTACATTACAAGTTCACAACAAAAAGACACTTTGCCAGAGATTACAGATTATGTTACAAAAATATAATAATATAATAGTAAAAATAACAATTTTTACTTAAATCGTATGTGATTCATCTTAATGTAGACCAAGAAGTATGTAAACTATTTTTTTTAAAGAAAAGAAAACTATAAAATAAAATAAAGGAACAGGCTTTCAAGGAGAGGTGATTGTCACATTTCTTAATTCTTCCAGAGATTGAGAGTTGGATTGTCCTGTTTGTACCTTAACATCTGGCTGTCTGATCCTTCTCTAGCTGACCAGTCAGGACCACACGCCTCAGGTGATTCAGAGGGCTCTTGAAAAACACAACATGGAGGATGTCAGCTGCCGTGATTTTAGCCTCTGTCAGATGCTCAACAATGGAAAAGGTAAATATTACACCTGTCAATATGACGGCTCTGTGTGATGCTTCAGGACTGCAGGTCTAACCTGCCAGTTGTGATCAAATTAAAGACACCAGGATAAGTATAGTTTAAAGCAGAATGTGAACTGATTAACAAAGCTGTGAAGCAGCATCAGACCTTAATAGAAATGTTCTATTACATAGAGCTGCAGGAGTCATCTGTTTTACCTTAACTACAAGAAATGCACCTTGAACATTTTTGTTTTATTAATGGCTTAATTCACACTTTTTTTAGATATAAGAAGTTAAACCTTTAAAATGCCAAAATACTTTTTTTATGAAAAGACAAAATTAGTTCCCTAAGTGAATTAAAAACTAAAATGCATTTGAGCTTCCTTTTTTCCTGGTTGCTTTAATTATGCTTTCATTCTTTCAACAAAAAGATTTCAAATGCACACATTTCACAAGTGAATGTCAGCCTCTTTCAGAGAAATATTAATGTCTCAACATGAAATGATAGCAGTTCCAATAGGATAATAGAACTCAAACTTCTCCCTTTAATCACTGAATTTCTCTTTCTGCCCCAGAGCTCCAGATCCCTGACAATGCCAATGTTTATTATGCAATGAGCACCTCTGCAAACTATGACTTTGTGTTACGACCACGCTGGAGGAAACACTTTGGCTCCTCTTCCAGTCCTGGGGCTCAGCACAGGAGTCGACACATCAAGTGAAAGGCATCTGACCTGGCTTTTAGTAAGTATTTATATCAAGAAGATAGAGGAGCTGCTCAACTGCGACAGCGGCCAAAAAACTCATCTGTGGCCTTTTGCAACTGCTCATCACCATGAGAATATCACTGTGCTGCAAATATGAGCCGCTCGCCACTGCACTTTGCCTGAAAATTGGAATGAAGGTGCTGTCGGCAAGAAGTTTATCTTCACCAGGAACAACACTCAAACATTTTATACCAGGAATTAGTCTGGCATGAATAAGGAGAGGTGAAATGAGAGGGAAGTTGCCAAGTATGCAGAAAAAGAGACATCAGGAAAAAGCAGAGAAACAATACAGAACTTTGGATATAATATATTCTCACTGTTTAACGTGTTATTAAATAACACCATCTTTTGGATATATGAACCACAATCCACTAAAGACCCATTTCCTTTCATACACACACGTGTTTTGGACAAATTGAGATCACATTATGGATAATTACTCACCATAAACTGAACAGCACTTTATGTTTTCTCTGCTGCTAAACAATGAAGATGAGAAGTAGCTGGTAGAAACTCAGCTGCAGAGTCCAGCTAACCTCCACACACAGCCAGTGACTAAGGAGGGAGGCTTACTGTTTGTTGATGAGTAAGCATTTCCCAATGGACCGGCGTTGGATGTGACATCAGTCAGATTTGAGTCGTGCTGGGCACGAGAAGAATGATAGTGTTTGAAACACTGTTAATCCTGACATTAAGTCCTGACAATGAGATTTTATTCATCTGGCAAGTCTGTGATAGAAATTCTGTCGTCTGCTAGTTTAAGATGTAAATGTTTTAATTTAACTTAAATCTTATTAATTTAAATTACTATTGCTTTTCAGTATTCAATTCTTAACACTAAAGTAGCATGTTAAAATGTTTTTGTTTTGTTTGGGTTTAAGCTCCATGTTGGATCCTTTCTTAATTAATTATTTTCTTTGGTGTCTAATAAGCTCAGAGTGAAGGAAGACTTTTTACTTTCTCTTGTTATGAAATGAAGGATATATTGTATGTGAGCACCTGACACGAATGATAATACTCAGTGGTCTTGCCCCCTCTAATTGATTTTGATATCTGAGATGTGGAGAGCTGTCCTTTTGATAGCTGTTTTGTTTTCCTGGCTTCAGTTTGTTATCGAGGTCAACTAAAGACCAACAGCCCTTTTACAGTGCTTTGTAGCTTTTTCAGATGATATTGTCAAAGAGATTAATCTGAAAAGTGTTTTGTTTTTTTAAATGTCAAATTGAATTGTTCCAGTATGTGAATTTTATTTTTTACATAAGATCAGCTCAGCATTGCAAATCCCTTCCCACAAAGCTTTTAATGCAGCATTTGCAAGTATTAAATGTGAAAACTGGTTACAATATGGAATAAAACAATAACTGTTTTCAGTGTTTGGACGATGCCCGCACAGTGAATCATATCCCTGTTAAAACATCTTTTTAAATAACTTTAAAAAAAGGAGCCTTACATCTTGGTCGAGAATCCATCCAGTTCTGTGCAGGATTTTTCATCTCAGAGCAGCTTCACTGCTTTTGTCAGACCTCAGGTTAGAGTATGTAGTGTTCAGGTTAAAGTATGAAGGAGTTTTTATTATGACTTCTGTTATGTCTGTATAACACTACATTAACTACATTAATTCATTCACTATGCTTTGAAATATAAGTCACGTTCTCAACATTACACGCTTTGCCTGTACAGAATTTTAATTTTTTAAAGTTAAATCTAAGCACTTAATGTTTATAATTACTATAAAGTATCCACAAATAAAGCCAATTTAACATCTATCATGAGTCTTTGTTTTCATTGTTGTATAGTTCATCACTTGTTTTCTCCAGAAAATTGACTTGATTGAAAAAAATGTAAATCTAGGCTTTCGTTTCTGACCACTTTTAGTACAATTGGTATAAGCTATTTCTTTGTAGGTTGGTAATTTTTCAGCTAGTGATTAATGCTGCAGTTCTTCATTATACACACAAGGGGCAGCCAAGGTGTACTGTACAGAGTTTGTTTCCTTCACAAAAAAATACTGCAAAGAAAATAAATAAACTTTTTTCTAAATATGAATATTCTCTTAAAAAGTAACATAAGGGTCACTGAAACTCAGAGTTTGGACTTTTTTTTCTCCGAATTTTGAATACATTTGTATTTGTACCTGCTTCAGTGCAGATTTTGGCTGCAGTTATCTCCCAAAACCTGCAGGTGGAGGTAAAAGCTGCAAGTTACTGGCAGGGGATGCAGGCAGGGCTGTAACTGCTTGTATAAGATTAGATATCTTTATTGTCACTGTACATGTGGCATGTTGCAAAATGAAGTTGGGGGCAGGCGAAACAACTTAACTAAAGTTTAACATATATACATACATATACAGTATTAACTTCATCCAACTACACAAGAATGAACTGAGGTTGTTGCAGCATGCCCAGCGGAGAGAGAGAGAGAGAGCACATCTCTTTCAGAAGGCCCTACTAAGCTGAGCACCACCCCAACTCCAACCACCTGGATAGAACACAAGACTGAGAGACACGAAACATGTAAACAGGCAGGCAGAGTGGGAGCAAACATCATCTGTTTGAAATAATAGGACACTTTTTTAAATTTAAATCGTAAATTCAAAGACAAAAGTTACATACAAGTCGAAATCTACGATTTGGATCTTTAACTCATTGAAATGTGTTTATATTTTGTTATTGTAATCATATTGTGTATTTTAAAAGGATAATGTTAAATTCTACATAATATTAGATTGAACCAAAGAAGTGATTGTCTGAGTTAATTAAAAATCGCTTTTTGCAATAATCAGATTCAACCCCTATTTTTCCTCATTTTAAATACATTTGAATTATTTGTTGAATACTTCTACAGCTTTTGTGCTGTTTTCATCGATTACTTCTTTTTTTCAATTGTATACATCGTGTAAAAAATAAACAATTGAATTGAAGCTTGATGCCCAAAACAAAATGTGAATCTCCAGCGTAAACAATCTTTGAACTGTGCAGAAATTAAAAACTTCTTTCCGGCTGTAACGCAGCGATACCCACCCTAAGTAGCCTAATGCTGCTGTGTTCCAGATGTTTTTCATAGCTAAAATGTGTTTGTGTAACAACAGCATACCTGACTGATAAGAAGAAAGCACTGAAGGTAAGCCTACTGCTACATCCTCCCTGCTCCTGAGACCGTGGCAGGCAAATAAATGATGATAAAACCTTTGCTGCGCCAAGTGCGTAAAAGGCGCACAGAGGCGCATATCCATTATGTGATGCAATGTTGTTATTTTTTAAAGGCGTAAATGCGAGAAAAGACACAAAAACCTCAAGAGGGCAATGGGCTAATTTGGAGAAACTTTATATCACAGAGGTGAGATAAGACTGTAAACACACGCATAGAAAATTGCTTTGTTTTACATGACCTTTTGCTATTAAAATCGTTGTGTTATTACCGGTAAATTATTAATATTTACATGTTACCACCTCTCCCGCCTTGAAACCACCTTTAACATCACCGGCACTGCTCTCTCCTGGCTCAAATCATACCTCTCCGACAGACACCAGTTCATCAGCATAAACCACTGTAAATCCCCCACCGCTCCACTCTCCCAAGGTGTTCCCCAAGGCTCAGTTCTCGGACCCCTCCTATTCATCATGTACATGCTCCCTCTTGGTCACATCATCCGCCGCCATGGACTCCAGTTTCACTGCTTTGCCGACGACATCCAGCTCCACATCGCCACCAAAGCCATCACTCCTGCCACTCACTCAATTCTCACTGACTGCATCACAGAAATAAAATCCTGGCTCCAAACCAACTTTCTCAAACTCAACTGCGACAAATCAGAAGTCATCATCATCGGCCCCAAATCTATTATCAAATCCACCAACAACTTCTCCCTCACCATCGATGGCTCTACTGTGCTCCCTTCCCCCCACATCCGTAACCTCGGTGTCATCTTGGACCCAACCCTCTCCTTCGACAAACACATCAAACAGATCACCAAAACAGCCTTCTTCCATCTCCGAAACATCGCCCGCCTCCGCCCATCCCTTTCATCTACAGCTGCCGAGTATGGGGTTCCATTTGTATGGGGTTCCATTTGTGCCAAAAATATGTCGCCATGCGCACTGTTTATGTCTACTGAACATGTGAGAAGACATTTGTCTATGTCTATTAAACGTTGAACTGTCCTTGTGTCATTTGACTTTGTCATTACATCGTGTCGTCATGATGTGTCAATTGACAAAGTGTTGTTATGATGTGTTGTTTGACAGTGTCATTATGATGTGTGTTATGGTGTGTTGTCTTGATGTGTAGTTTGGCAATGTCGTTATAACGTGTTGTTTGACAGTGTCTGTACGTCGTTACTATGTGTCGTTACTACCTGTCGTCTTGATGTGTCGTTACTATGTGTCGTTACTTCGTGTCGTCTTGTTGTGTCGTTGCTATGCGTCGTTACTTCGTGTCGTCTTGATGTGTCGTTGCTATGTGTCGTTACTACCTGTCGTCTTGATGTGTCGTTACTATGTGTCGTTACTACCTGTCGTCTTGATGTGTCATTGCTATGCGTCGTTACTTCGTGTCGTCTTGATGTGTCGTTTGACAACGTCGTGATGCCTTGCTACCGCGGTGGCACCGGGCGCCCCTTTCCCGGCTTACCCTTTGAGGTCAGCGGAGGGAAACTCCCAGCAGAGCTGTACCACTTCAGTATTGTCCCCTAACACTCATTTATTTTTCATGCATCATAGCCTACTAACAAGAACAATCTGAATAAAAGTCAAATATAGAAATACTTATATAAAAGTAATATATAAACAATAATACCAATAAAGATTAGCCAGAGTGATCAGAATTTATTTAAATGTTACAATACAGTAATGCAGTAAAATAATAATCAAGGGGCATAATTGTAATAATACGCCCGGTGCCACCGCGGTAGCAAAGCATCACGACGTTGTCAGACGACACATCAAGACGACAGGTAGTAACGACACATAGTAACGACGTACAGACACTGTCAAACAACACGTTATAACAACACTTTGTCAAATGACACATCATGACGACACGATGTAATGACAAAGTCAAATGACATAAGGACAGTTCAACGTTTAATAGACATAGACAAATGTCTTCTCACATGTTCAGTAGACATAGACAGTGCGCATGGCGACATATTTTTGGCACAAATGGAACCCCATATTGTTCAACGTTTAAAGTAGACATAGACATATTTTTGGCACAAATGGAACCCCATAGACCCTCACCCACGCATTTATCACCTCCAGACTTGACTTGATCCGTAGAGGAGACTGTTGCAGTCTCCTCTACGGATCATCATCAAAATCACTCAAGAAACTTCAATACATTCAGAACTCCGCTGCCCGTCTCCTCACGCACTCCCGCACCAGAGACCACATCACCCCCGTCCTTCACAACCTCCACTGGCTCCCCATCCCCCAGCGTATCAACTTCAAACTCCTCATCCTCACCTACAAAGCCCTCCATAACCTGGCTCCCCCCTACCTGTCTGAGCTCCTCCACCGGCACACACCCACCCGCACCCTCAGATCTGCCGATGCAAACCTCCTGTCCCCCCCCTGCAGGACAAACTATCAGTCCTGGGGGGACAGGGCCTTCTCCGTTGCTGCTCCCACCCTCTGGAACTCCCTCCCAACAAACATTAGAGACTCCCCCACACTCACTTCCTTCAAGAAATCTCTAAAAACTCACCTCTTCAACACTGCCTACAATCACTAACTCCCATCCTCTCCCCTTACATTGATTTTGTTCTTGTTTTGTTTATTGATTGTTGTTGTTGTTGTTGTTTTTTGTTTTTTTCTATGTAAAAGCGTCTTTGGGTGTTTAGAAAAGCGCTATATAAAACCAATGCATTATTATTATTATTATTATTATTATGTTTTAGCCAAACTTAGAAATCGCCCTTTATGGTGTAACTGCCAGCAGCATTGTTCAATCATTTACAACATTTAGGCTTTAATCGATTACATTAAAATGCCATAAAACTAGCATAAATACCTATTGGAATAATTTAGTAATGTAGTTAAAGGCAATACTGTTTTTCTTCCGTTTTTTGTTGAATGAGTTACTCTTAAAAAGTTATTTAAAGGACTTCATTATATGGCATTTTTCTGAGGCTCTATTTGGAGCCCTCGATGGTCTGAGTGGTTGTTTTTTTTGTCTTAAAATCATTTAAATATTTAACCGTTTTCAAACAACCATTGAAGTGTTCAGTTTTGTTGTGTTTGGTCTGACAACTGTTGGTTAAAAATGTAAGTTTAAAGCAGTTAATAAACGACAAAACTACAGATTATTAAATAAAATGGCGATTAGAAGGAACGCTAATAATAACACAAAGTCAAACAAAATGCTGAAACGATTAAGATAAAATTATAGGCTATACTGAAATCATTGAATGTATAATGCACCATGACTATTTGTTGCATTTCAGACAAAGTGTTTAAGAACTATTTTAGGAGCTGTGGGAAATTTTGACTCTTATATTTGACCAATTATCAAATTTTTCTCAACATTAATGTACTTTTTTTTTTACACGTGTTGTTTTCGCAAAAAATTATCAACAAGCTTATCACAGATAATAATTTATGAACGTATGTAATCTTTCTTAAACTTTATAATCCCAAGCAGACATTTGTCATTAGACGGGAAACTGAAGAAGGAAAATGTTAGGATTTATCTTCTGGGGACGTTTGTCACTAATTAAAATGCAAACTGACACATTAATTGTTAAGATTGAATGTTTTTCTAACACAATAAGTGGGTTGTTGACGTGACATGGCCTTTTCATTGTCACATGCGATAAAAAATAATACATTTTACAAACAACTTAATTTATTTATAGGACACAATTTAATGGCATGTTTCTGAAGTTCTCTGTGGAGCTCATGATGTGCTTATTGTCTATTTACAAATCATTGAAATATTTAACTCCTTTCTTCACCCCTAGTTTTTTGTCACACCAGAGGACAAAAATGTCACACAAGAGGACAATGTTTCTAAAAAAATGATTTTAAATAGTAAATTAAAATTTCTTTAAAAGTTTTTAATCTCTTTTGACTCTTATAGTGACTTTTGAACAACATGGTAACATTTGTTCGAGTATTTCCTGCTGTTTTTGCAAAATAATTGGAGCGTGTTTAATCATGGCAAAAGTGTATTTAACAAGTTGTTTTTTTACACTGTTTTTGAAACAGAAAGAAATAAGGATTAGAAATAAGTTAGAGAGAAAGGAAACTAAAGAGTTAACTATGACAGGGATCCACGTAGAATAAAGTTAGTGAGCTGAGGCACAATGAAAATACACAAGTGTCCTATAACCCTCTAATAGTCAGAAAGTATAATATTATCCAACAGAAACAAAAATAATAATAAATAATAAATAAATAATATGATGTTTATTACGGTAGGGATATCACAGTATGATAAATTATGTATTTTAGTGGATTATTGTCCTACATCGAACATGTTAACATGTTATCTGGAGAACCATGTTGATATTAGATTTTATTTTGTAATGTTAGATATGTTTTAATAGTTTTCAAGAGGTGCGCTATTTGTATTTCTTCCTTGAGTTATAAAACCTTGTGAAAAATAACAATTTAATAAATTAATAATGAGAACACTTCAATTTTTGTCCTTAGGTGTGACATAATGTCCTGCGGCGTGACACATAAAATAACCCAAAATTCCCTTTTACATGAAAATACCCCAAAAGGCTGTGAAGAATTGTATTGAGGGACATTTTAATTTTAGCTACATGAAAACTGGTATCATTTAAATCTGTTTTGAAAGAAAAACAGCAAAGTTTGACTTAAATTATTCTTAAATCAAACAGGTCCAACAAATCATGTTGAGAAAATAGTTTTTTTTCATAATTCAAACTAAATAACAGCCTTTGTGAGAAAATAAGGATCTCACAATCAAGAAAAATCTGTGCAATGCTATTTTAAGGCTATCTGGTTATTTTGATCTAAAAATCTTGAATGTCACACCATAGGACACATTTATGGGGCAATTCAGAGAAAGTGTTCAAAAAGCTGTTAAAGAACTGTCAAAAAGTAGAAATTATTTATATTCGCTCAAATATCAGACTTCCCTCAATAAAAACATGTATCATTTTTGTACACAAATGTTTTTTACAAAAAAATATTTTTTTAACCCTGTTTTGTCAATAACCCAAATATTGTTTGGCGGATTACTCATGAATCAATCATCCATTTTGTGGAACTGTGCATTGGCCATGCCCATACTCCTATTGAAGTTGGATTCATGATTACGGAGGTAATAAAAGTCCGGCCACTATATTTTCTGTTATGAATGATGCTGATTTTACATTTTCAATGAGAGAAATTCATTGAAGCAACATGCGTTGTACAACCAGCATGGACCTTGTTTCAATTGTTTTGCTGTTAGGCTATATATTATATTCCTTAAAAAACATACCATATTAAACATTATACAGCTCCTGTTTAAATAAAAGTTTCACTTGAGCTCTGATTGAGCTGGACCTATGAGAACGGACACTAGATTCCGGATATTCTTACCTGGAAAATGTACAACAGCACACCTTGCTGATATTTTTAATCCACTGAAGGTAGGTAATGTTTGATTTTGACTCTTTCTGTGTAGATAGATAGATAGATAGATAGATAGATAGATAGATAGATAGATAGATAGATAGATAGATAGATAGATAGATAGATAGATAGATAGATAGATAGATAGATAGATAGATAGATAGATAGATAGATAGATAGATAGATAGATAGATAGATAGATAGATAGATAGATAGATAGATTACTTTATTAAACCCCAAAAAACAAGTTAAATGAAAAAAGTGTGCAATATGGTCAAATGCTGTTCACCATTATATTATATTTTAAATTAAATACAAAGGCTTTGTGGAGGAAAACACATTTCAGGAAGGATGTTTTAATGCACAAGGGTCAAATCTCTTATTGTTCTGACTAACCAATCTTAGTCAATGCAGAATCAGCCTCAGTTGTATTAAAATATGTATACTTGTGTTCCACATTATGGAACACAATACGATATACTGTGAGCGGGTTGATTTTAATAACTCTAACCCTGAATGATCCAAGACCCATAAGAAAAAAATAACTGAATGATATTTAGATATGATGTTTGACATGCCTCAGGAACTAATTTCAGATAAGTGTGCATGTTGGTAAAGGAAGTGTGTAGATTGTGGTGGTCTGGCTTGGATTAAACTTTAATCCAAAGTCATCAGTAGAAGGCTGCATTGAACATTAGCAGAGGCTAATGGTGAAGGTTTTGGTTGCAGCTGTCATCATCATCCGTTGTTTGGTGACAGAGCTTGCACCTGCAATTTACTGGAGGAGATGGAAGATTCCGGTTGTTGGGATGAACTCTGGAAAGATGATAGGGGAGCAGCTGTTGTCCACAATCTGTGGATTGAAATTGTAGAATTGTAGAAATAGTTAATGAAGTTTTCTGGCACAAATAAAAGGGCAAGTGTAAAGCTTAGAAGCGAAGGCTTGAAATGCAGGATTTGGCAACTTTTCTCTGACAGTAGAAAACTGATGAAAGAGGCTGTAAAAGGATACACCGCTATATCTAGGACAGCAGCTGTTTTGAGTGAATGTAGGAGGCTTGATGTAGAGGCTGGTACTGCACCATGCTACCAGAAAGTCAAAGTTGAAGCAGGACTAGTACTTCCTTGGCAAGGGCAGCAAGTGATTGCTTGGGGTGTTTGGCAAAGACTGGTGGTAAAGGCTCTGGCTGAAGCTGTGGGTCAAAACTTTTGGATAGAGGTGGCTACAAGTTGTTACCTGACAACTCAGGCAAAAATTGAAGGTTAGTGTGCAGGTTAAAAGAGGAAGTGTGCAGACTGCACATGATTGGACAGCAACTTTTTTCCAAAATCTGTAGCCGTCTGCCACTATCAAAGGGTAAAGGTGGTAGCGGAAAGTTATTGAAAGAGGCTGTAAATGGACACACTGCTACATCCACAAATCATCTGCGGGAGAGCTGAGGTTCCAGTCACTGTGAGTGGCTGGATGTAGAGGCTGGTACTACACCATGCTGCCAGAAAGTCCAAGTTGAAGCAGGACCAGTACATCCTTGGCAAGTGATTGCTTGTGGTGTTTGGCAGAGACTGGTGGTAGAGGCTCTGGCTAAAGCTGTGGGCCACAACCTTTGGATGGAGGTGGCTACAAGTTGTTGCCTGACAACTCTCGCCAGAATCCACACCTCCCATCTCTGCCTCCAAAGTACAGCCACCACCGCCACTCATAGATTGTGGATGACAGTGTCAAGAAATCCATCTTCAGCCTGTAGTGTCAAAATTAGGAGAGAGCCGTACTCAGGCCTGGGCCAGAAGTAGCCTAAGCTGGGACTCCAATATAAACACAACATTTTGTTGCTCTAACTCTGAGTTGTCATTTAGGTAGAGTCAGAGTCTTTAAAGTTTGCAGAGTGTTCCTCAAAGTCAGGACCAGAAGACAGCAAAGTCTGTGATCATAAAAGCTTTATTCATCTTTACAGAATCCAAAAGCAGTGAGTCCCTCAGCTGAAGGAACTGACACAATCATCAAAAACATTGATATTTAAACCCTTTGATAGAGGCGTGGAGAAAAACGTCTATACGCCTTTTTACCTTATCTCAGTGGTTGGCATGATTTTTATTGGTGGTCAAAGACGTCACTCTATTAGACCCTCCTAGGGGCAGTTGTTTTTCTCATAGTTACTGTTCATGCCCATTTTGAACTCAATCCAGTCCATCATCGGATTCACTTGTTTTTGTTCAACACGGTGTTTTCCCAGTCTCTCTCTTTCTGCCTGCACTGTCCTACTTGGGGTCTTAGGTACTTTCAGCCTAGCTGTCCTCTGATGCGCTTGCTGCTCATGCTTACAGAGCTGGGAATCTACAGAACTGTTATCTTTGCCTGTGACTTGGCAAGTCAAGTTGTTGTTTTCTTGGCTTGTAAATTATATTCCCTGGGCTCTCAACTGCTGACATGCACATAGGTGCAGATTACATTTCTTAGGTGTTAACTGTTCTGTACACACTGTTTTCACTCTGTAATTTAATGTGAAGGCTTAATAAGACATAGAGTTTACTGTGCAACATATGATATCTTGTGAACACTCAAATACAAGTATTGATTATAATATAGATATGCACGTCTACAGGGCACATGTCTACAGAAAAAGACACTACAAGCCCCTGCCAGTAATTGACTGCTACTGCCTTCACCCGGAGATTATGGCCATTTAAATATGGAGGTTCAGGCTGTGCTTGCAAAAAACCTGCAGCCTCCTTGACCAAAGGAAGTTTTTCCTGGCAAATGTGTGAAAAAATTCAACTGAAGTCTCCGCAAGACACCTACAGCTTCTGCTTTAAACTGCAGAACTGTAAAGACAGCTGTTGCTCATGTCCAGCTCAAGCCCCTGCCACAAACAAACAGCTGGTGCCTCAGGCACAAATTGAAGGTAAGTGTGCAGGTTAAAGAGAGGAAGTGTGCAGACTGCACATGTGTCATTGAGGCTTCAAATGGAGGATTGGACAGCACATTTTTTCCAAAATCTGTAGCCATCTGCCACTACCAAAGGGTAAAGGTGGGAGCGGAAAGTTGTTGAAAGAGGCTGTAAATGGACACACTGCTACATCCACAAATCGTCTGCGGGAGAGCTGAGCTTCCAGTTACTGTGAGTGGCTGGATGTAGAGGCTGGTACTACACCACGCTGCCAGAAAGTCCAAGTTGAAGCAGGAGCAGTACATCCTTGGCAAGGGTAGCAAGTGATTGCTTGTGGTGTTCGGCAGAGACTGGTGGTAGAGGCTCTGGCTAAAGCTGTGGGCCACAACCTTTGGATGGAGGTGGCTACAAGTTGTTGCCACATGTGTCAATGAGGTTCCAAATGGAGGATTGGACAGCAACTTTTTTCCAAAATCTGTAACCGTCTGCCACTACCAAAGGGTAAAGGTGGTAGAGGAAAGTTGTTGAAAGAGGCTGTAAATGGACACACTGCTACATCCACAAATCGTCTGCGGGAGAGCTGAGGTTCCAGTTACTGTGAGTGGCTGGATGTACTAGACCACACTGGTACTACACCACGCTGCCAGAAAGTCCAAGTTGAAGCAGGAGCAGTACTTCCTTGACAAGGGCAGCAAGTGATTGCTTGTGGTCTTCGGCAGAGACTGGTGGTAGAGGCTCTGGCTAAAGCTGTGGGCCACAACCTTTTGATGGAGGTGGCTACAAGTTGTTGCCTGACAACTCTAGCCAGAATCCACACCTCCCATCTCTGCCTCCAAAGTACAGCCACCACCGCCACTCATAGATTGTGGATGACAGTGTCAAGAAATCCATCTCCAGCCCCTGCCAGCAATTGACTGCTACTGCATTCACCCGGAGATTATGGCCATTTAAAGATGGATTTTCAGGCTGTGCTTGCAAAAAACCTGCAGCTGTTGCTCATGTCCAGCTCAAGCCCCTGCCACAAACAAACAGCTGGTGCCTCACGCACATATTGAAGGTAAGTGTGCAGGTTAAAAGAGGAAGTGTGCAGACTGCATATGTGTCAATGAGGCTCCAAATGGAGGATTGGACAGCAAATTTTTTCCAAAATCTGTAACCATCTGCCACTACCAAAGGGTAAAGGTGGTAGAGGAAAGTTATTGAAAGAGGCTGTAAATGGACACACTGCTACATCCACAAATCATCTGCGGGAGAGCTGAGGTTCCAGTCACTGTGAGTGGCTGGATGTAGAGGCTGGTACTACACCATGCTGCCAGAAAGTCCAAGTTGAAGCAGGAGCAGTACTTCCTTGGCAAGGGCAGCAAGTGATTGCTTGTGGTGTTTGGCAGAGACTGGTGGTAGAAGCTCTGGCTAAAGCTGTGGGCCACAACCTTTGGATGGAGGTGGCTACTAACTCTAGCCAGAATCCACACCTCCCATCTCTACCTCAAAAGTACAGCCACCACCGCCACTCATAGAATGTGGATGACAGTGTCAAGAAATCCATCTCCAGCCCCTGCCAGCAATTGACTGCTACTGCCTTCACCCGGAGATTATGGCCATTTAAAGATGGAGGTTCAGGCTGTGCTTGCAAAAAACCTGCAGCATCCTTGACCAAAGGCAGTTTTTCCTGGCAAATGTGTGAACAATTTCAACTGAAGACTCTGCAAGACACCTACAGTACAGCTTCTGCTTTAAACAGCAGAACTGTAAAGACAGCTGTTGCTCATGTCCAGCTCAAGCCCCTGCCACAAACAAACAGCTGGTGCCTCAGGCACAAATTGAAGGTAAGTGTGCAGGTTAAACGAGGAAGTGTGCAGACTGCACATGTGTCACTGAGGCTTCAAATGGAGGATTGGACAGCAACTTTTTTCCAAAATCTGTAGCCGGATGACAGTGTCAAGAAATCCATAACTGAAAATGCTAAAAACTGGATAAAAGTTATGGTTGAAACTGACCACAAGGTGGAGCTAAACACAAATACTTCAAGTGTTCTTAACTGTGTTGCTTTCCATGATTTTCAAAATATGTAACTGGTAAATCTTTTAAACATCAAGTCTTTCTTTTTTTCCTAATCAATGTATTTTGTTTATTTCACTTTATTGTTAAAATAGACTTTGCATTTGTCTTTTGTTTTTGAACACCTAATACTTGTATTCATTTATCTTATTTATTATGTTGTTTTTTATTGTTTATAATATAAATATTCTTGATTTTATTATGCTATCAGTTTTACTATAATATAAAAATTAAAAAACTGAACATCTATGATTTGCCTTGACTTTCAGAAATAAAAATATTATATAAAAAAAAGTCATTCATGGAGTGACCTACATAATGTGAAGTAAGTCCAAATAAAGGATTTGAGGGAAAATGTTATTTCTTCAGAAATTAGATTGCTAAAATTAAAGAAGTAATAACATGACTTGAGCAGCAGAAATGCAAATACCGAGAGTGAGGAGAATCGGGTCAGTGGGGTCGTTCTCTGACCTCTGCCCCTTGATATAACACTGTATAATGCGGGAGGTTAAAGTTCACAGGGACAGATGGGTATGAGCGTGTGTTTGTGTGTGTGGTGTTTAAAGGTTATGACCTGTCTGGCCAGTTCTGCTACATGTTGCTCTTATTTCTGTATTTTGAAAACTCACTTTCCACTCACACTCATTAACGCCTTAATTGTCTGTAGAGGGGAGGTTAGATTTATGATAGCTCAGTGTGTGTTTGTGATTCAAATATGATAATTTTATCTGCTCCTCTGCTTATCCTTTTGAACCACTTCCAATCCTCCCCTCGGCTCGCTGCCTTTTATGCTTTTTAAGAGTGCTTTTGCTTATCTATCTCATACTTACCTGCATTTGTATTATATTGTTTAATTAATGGTTTGTATTGATGACTTTATCTGCATCAAATGGCAAACAGGGCCATCTCTCATATGTCTGCGTGTGACTATCTCTACATTGGTTTATACTGATATAGTTTCAGCACCCCTGCAAGATGATACACGCTGCTCTTGTCTGATGGTTTATATTACATCAAGGAATCCTTTTGTGTGTGTGCGTGTGTGTGTGTGTGTGTGTTTTGTGTGTGTGTGTGTGTGTGTGTGTGTGTGTGTGTGTGTGTGTGTGTGTGTGTGTGTGTGTGTGTGTGATCCAACAGCTATGAACAAACAAACAAGCTTTGATTTTACCTTGAAGCTGAAGCTTTTCCTCATATTTGGTTGTAGGGGCCTCGTAAAAAATTTAGTCTTAAAACTTAAGTGTGTGTGTGTGTGTGGGGAATCGGTTCAGTGGTTAAGTCGTGCCCCATGAGGCTGTAGTCCTCTAAGCAGGATGCCTAGGTTCAAGTCCTACCTGCGGCTTCTTTGCTGCATGTCATTCCTTACTCTAGCCACAAAATTAAGGGCATAAAAGGCCCAAAATAACTCTTTAAAGAAAAAAAAAAACTTTAAGCGAGTTGAAGGCAGATAAAACTGTTCACTCAACCTAGCGACTGACCAACATCAGGTTACTGGTATGAGTTGAAAATGCAACACAAATAAGTTTGTTGACCCCAGGAAGACTCAAAGAAGATACTTCGAAAACCGGTTTATAGTGATTTGTGACATGGAGCTTTTGCTGTATTGTACAGAAGAAATTGAATTATTCATATTTTGAAAGTAGCTCAGAATGTAATTTTTACTGAGGTTTTCTGCCTCCAATTGTGGAATTTAAATGGTGAACAAAATTAGTCTGAGCACCAAACCCAGAGGAACCCCTCACTGAGCCTTAGGGAGAATATTAATACCAAATACTTAAACAACTGTGCCACAGATTCCAAACCATTTCTCTAAACATAACAAGAGGATTGCATCATTGACTGTGTCAAAAGCTGCACTGAGCTCAAAGGGCTACTAAAACTGAAAGTCTGCCAATGTCAGCAGCTAAAATAGGCCACCTATGATCTTGAGAAGTGCAACTTCTGTACATTTGTGAGCAGTAAAAGCTGATTTGCAAGATTAAAACATTGAGTTATGATTTATGGAGGCTAACTGTTGATATGCACCAATCTTCTACAGGACATTGGCTAAAAAATTAAGATAAAGGATATGTCTAAAATTGATGAAGCCATTTAAATCAAGACTTGGTTCTGTTTCAAAAGTTATCAGAGCTTTTATAACTACAATTGTCTTGACAATGTCTTTCTTGAGAATGACATGTTCAATAGGTCTACTTGTCTAATTAAAGGATACCTTTAAAGAAGCCAGAATTCAGCAACCATTGATCTTTGAATGAGGACATTTTATCTTAAATATAGTAACAAAAAAAAACAAGGGTTTGGTGTCTCAAAAGACAGAAAAGTTATCTATTGACAATGTGTACATCTCAAGTCAGATATTTGATTCATTCAAGAAGCACAGCTTTATATATATATATTTTGAATCCATGTTAAAATATATTCAAATACAAAATAACTTTTTGTATGATGCAACTGCTTCTTTATAACCTCGCCCCCAGTTACCCAAGTTTGCAACCCCACCATGTCACACACATGCCCTGACAGACTTACACAATTTCCCAGTTTCCACAATTTCCCAGTTTGGGATCAATAAAGTACATCTATCTATCTATCTATCTATCTATCTATCTATCTATCTATCTATCTATCTATCTATCTATCTATCTATCTATCTATCTATCTATCTATCTATCTATCTATCTATCTATCTATCTATCTATCTATCTATCTATCTATCTATCTATCTATCTATCTATCTATCTATCTATCTATCTATCTATCTATCTATCTATCTATCTATCTATCTATCTATCTATCTATCTATCTATCTATCTATCTATCTATCTACACATTAAGCCTAAATCCCTCCAAACAGACAGCTGTGTCTTAAGTCACGTGTCTGTAACCCCCCCCCCACACGCACACACACACACACACACACACACACACACACACACACACACACACACACACACACACACACACACACACACACACACACACACACACACACAAACACACACACACCCTTCTTCTTGTGTCAATACTGTACACGAGTTGCATGTCTCCTGTTCACTCAACTGAGATTAATAACCAACGATTTATCACGAATTAGTGAGCATTTTCTTGCATGTGATGCATAGGCCACTGTGTGTGTGTGTGTGTGTGTGTGTGTGTGTGTGTGTGTGTGTGTGTGTGTGTGTGTGTGTGTGTGTGAGTGAGTTGCATGCCTTCTCAGTCACGCAGTTAAATGGTACAGTAGGTCAGTGGGAGAATATTTGCTTACATGCTCATTGTAACATCTTGCTCAATCTTTTTTTGAAGCAATTTCATGTGTGTCCTGTTGGAGTTGTGTAGCTGAAGATCTGTGGTGTAACAGTAGACAGATGGGAGAAATGGCTGAGACAAATCTAAGGAGGTTAATCCACTTAATAACCACCACATAGGATTGCAGGTTACCTCACACAGCTCCAGCATGTTGTTTGTCCGTCTGGCTGCAGGAGCTCCAATAATGTCTGCTAAGGCTTACCTAGAAATGCAGACTGTGCATTATTCCTGATGAAGCAGCGTTGTATCAGCTGTGAGTAATGTACAGTATCTGCAGAGGAGCATTTACCTGATAAATATCTGTGTGTTGACAGATTTGAGATCAAAAAATCTTATCTCAATACAAGACTCACATGCCCATGCTCAGTGCTGTAATTATTTGTCCCCTCCATTCTGGTTCTGAGATGACCCCTTCCTAAAATAATGTCATATAATGGATCAAATCCAAGACTAAAATTAAGAGTGAGCTCATTTGAGTCCTAGTACTCAGCTAGCCAAATCAAGAGCATTGTATCCATCTTTACAGGTCATTTGGTATATTTCTCTGAGCAGTGTCGTGAGCATTACAGAGTAAGTTTAAGTAACATAAGGTAATCCATTTCTCAAAAGAGCATAGCTTTGACAGATGCCCAATTGACTTGGAAAACCCAGACAGATAAGGCTTCATAGTAGCTTCACTAGGTCAAGCTCTGTGGATTTTGTCCTTTAACTTTTACAATGGTGTTGGTTAGCAAAGGATCTCTACACAGACAGTGTGAACAGGATGATGAGTATACACAAAATATTTAATAGTCCATGAATGTCCCTCAATGCTTTATGAAGAAACAACTTCAGAGAGTACAATGGCGGGCAGTCCAACTCTCCATGTTGATTAAAGAGGACGTATTATACCCTTTTTTCACCTTTTCAAACAGTCCCCTGTGGTCTAAATAAAACATCTGTGCTGTGCTTTGGTCAAAATATAACATGAATCAAGCACCAGAGGAGGTTTGTGACCCTGTATAAACCAGCTCTCTCAGAACGCTCCGTTTTGTTGTGTGTGTCTCTTTAAATGCAATGAGCCCCCCCGTGAGTTTTCCCGGTAGACATCACTCCTCTGTAGCGAGAATAAAAATGGCAGACCTGCGCAAAAGTTTGGCTCTAGGCTGGGGATGGAGTCGATGGGTGGAGATACCAGGGGAGGGGAGGGTATTTTTTTTTTTACCACAATCCAACTTGTGATGTCACAAGTTGAGAACATTTGAAACGGAGCATTTTTCTCTGTGATGTAAGACTTATGCAGACCACAAACAAAGGACTGGATGGATTTATTTCATATGTTGTGGGTCAGTAGACACTCAGGTTACATCAAACAGATCACCAAAACAGCCTTCTTCCATCTCCGAAACATCGCCCGCCTCCGCCCATCCCTCTCATTTACAACTGCTGAGACCCTCTCCTACGCATTTATCACCTCCAGACTTGGCTACTGCAACAGTCTCCTCTACGGATCGTCATCAAAATCACTCAAGAAACTTCAACACATTCAGAACTCCGCTGCCCGTCTCCACACATCACCCACCTTCCTTCACAACCTCCACTGGCTCCCCATCCCCCAGCGTATCAACTTCAAACTCCTCATCTTCACCTACAAAGCCCTCCATAACCTGGCTCCCCCCTACCTGTCTGAGCTCCTCCACCGACACACACCCACCCGCACCCTCAGATCAAACCTCCTGTCCTTCCCCAGCAGGACAAACTATCGGTCCTAGGGGGACAGAGCCTTCTCCGTTGCTGCTCTCACCCTCTGGAACTCCATCCCAACAAACATTAGAGACTCCCCCACACTCACTTCCTTCAAAAAATCTCTAAAAACTCACCTCTTCAATACTGCCTACGATCACTAACTCCCATCCTCTCCCCTTACATTGATTTTGTTCTTGTTTTGTTTATTGATTGTTGTTGTTGTTGTTTTCTGTTTTTTCTATGTCAAAGCGTCTTTGGGTATCTAGAAAAGCGCTATATAAAACTAATGTATTATTATTATTATTATTATTATTATTGAATATATGTTCACAAACACTGTCAAAGTGGATTTTTCATAATATGTCCCCTTTAACTGTATTGATTTCCATTGATACCAGTTGATATATTAATGACACATTTGGGGCCGATTGGATAAGGCAAAAGTAGGGGAGGGCTATCACCCTAGTTAGACTCCTCCAGCACCTCTAATGCTCAGTGGATGACATGTTATATCTTGTTTTAGGTCTTTAACAAAACAATAACAACAAATGCTCAAGAGACATGGTGGTTTCTGATTTGTTTTGTGCTGCACTGAAGCCCACTTGCTTTGAGTGGTCAGAAAACATCAGAAAGATCTCGGCCCATTTTACCATTTACATCCCAGTCTTGATGTCAATGTGAGGTTGCCAGGCAAGCAGCAGAGATTTCAAGCAGAAGTGCTAGTTTTTTTTTTTTTGCTCAGCTAAGCAGCTGCTGAGAGTAGCTTCATAACTATATATATGTACTATATCATTTTTTTTAATTTTATATACTTTATTAATCCCCAACGGGAAAATTCTGGTTCGCACTCTGTTATTTTTTAGACATGCTTCTCACACACACAGGCCTGAATCACACACATGCACAACGAGACCTGTGGACATGCATTAATGGAGAGATGTCAGAGTGCGGTGGCAGCCCCCTTGGGAGGCGCCCCCTGAGCAGGTGGGGGTTCGGTGCCTTGCTCAAGAGCACCTCGGCAGAGAGGTGGTCTGGCACCTCTCCAGCTACCAGACCAACTTCCATATTTTGGTCCGCATCGGGACTTGAACCGGCGACCCTCCGGTTCCCAACCCAAGTCCCTACGGACTGAGCTACTGCCGCCCCGGCAATAGTAATAGTACTAATAATACTGCAACTCTCTACTGGCAGGTCTTCCTACATGCACAACCAAACCTCTGCAGATGATACAGAACGCAGCAGCACGACTGGTCTTCAACCTTCCAAAAAGAGCTCATGTCACTCCGCTGTTCATCTCCTTACACTGGCTCCCAGTCACTGCTCGCATTAAATTTAAAACTCTGCTGCTCGCCTACAAAACAGCAACAAAAACGGCTCCTCCTTACTTTAACTCTCTATTTCAGGTCTACACTCCCTCCCGTCCACTACGCTCTGCCAATGAAAGGCGTTTGATCCAACCTTCACAACAGGGTCCAAAGACGAGGACTAGACTCTTCTCCTCTGTCGCCCCCCGGTGGTGGAATGAACTTCCAAACTCCATTCGATCTGCAGAGTCCCTCTGTACCTTTAAGAAAAAGCTAAAGACCCAGCTCTTTCAGGAATACCTACTAACTTAGCTTAATGATGATGATCTGGATAGTATTGATGTAAGGATGGTAATGATGATGGTTTTTGTTTTTTGTTTGAAAACGACGACGTATAAGATGGTTTATATACTGATTAGAGTCTCAGACTGGCAGTTCATGTTGTGCCTTGCCTCTGGGCAATGCCTTTCAGCACCTGTGTGTCCAATCGGACTCAAAGCTGATCGTTCGTCCTTACTGACATCGTTCCTTTATTTTTCCTTGATCCTTGCTTGTGTTGTTCTTACTCTCTGATGTATGTCGCTTTGGATAAAAGCGTCTGCTAAGTGAATTGTAGAATCGTATTAGAATTGTAGAATTGTAGAAATAGCATACAAACATGGGAGGTTATCAATCTACTAATAGAACTGTAGGCCAGAGAGCAATAAAGTGTTTTTTACCAATATGAAAAACTATTTTTATGAACTTTAAAGAATTGAGGATCGAGTAATCAATGCTCTTTTAATACTTTGACATCTTACTTATTAATGAGGAATTCAATACAAATTGTTTAAATATGTCTTTTCACTCATTTATATAACAAGTGTTTAAATCCTGAAAAATTGGTTAAGATGTCAACAGTCTGATTTCAATTTCAAGATCACATAGATTTTTTAAGTCAGCTAAAAGGGTAACAGTCTCTCTAAATAGATACATGTAAGCTGTAAGTACACATGTAAGCCAGCAAACTGCTTCCTTTAGCATGTGGAACAAGATATGGTAATGGGACCCAAGGGTGGTTTAGCATTGCATAACATGGAGCTGATTCATCTGCGCGCACGCACACGTATGAACACACATAGTTATTCCTGGTGGCCTACTTTCATTTCAGAAGTGCACAACTTTCTTATGACCTATTTTACATTGTGATGTAAATGCATCAGTGATGTGTGTTTGTTTTGCGGGCCTGTTTGTGTGTGTGTGTGTGTGTGTGTGTGTGTGTGTGTGTGTGTGTGTGTGTTGTTTGTCATTTAAGTGCGCAATCCTCAAATTATTGTTGTGCACATATATGTAGCTGTTCAGCATACAAACACACACTCTCTCGCTCTCATACACGGACATGCGCTGACCTAGTTTACAGTGCAGTGTGGCAGAGATTGAATGGGTCATGGCAGGCAGCATAACACTCCTGAACTGCAGCAAACAAGCATGTTCAACAGAGGAATCGTTTTTGTTCTTTCCTCTTCCAGGCGTCCTTTTAGCATGTTCACAATCTTAGCCCCATTTTCTCAAATTGCTAATGTGGTAGACGACATAAACAATGAGTTCTTGAATGCAGTCTCTCACCTGTCCCCTCCCCCGGCTCACTAATCAGGTGAGCTTATTTAAGGCACCTGGATGCCTGATACAGGGCTTGTGATCTTGCTCCTGTCTGGCAATTGTTTGGTGTTGCTGCTGGTGAGTACAGCTTTGATTTTTAACTTGCTTGTTTTAATAGTTTGAGCTCATTGTGTGGTTGTTTCTGCAGCTGTGTTAGTGGGCCCATGGTTCCCTGCTCCCCAGATCAGTCCTGACCAATTCCCTGTGGCGGTGAGTAGGGTGGCTGAGACTTTTAACCTTTGTAAGTTGAAACATTGGGTTTTTTATTAATGGCTTCTTTCAATTTTAGGTGGCTAAAACTGCTGCTGTTTTGTCCCTGTTAGTTTTGTTCTTTGATACTGTTTTCTTTTAGCATTTATCCCTTTTTAGTTTTGTTTGGATTAGTTGTTTGTTCATATTGTTTAGACTTTGGGTTTAGTTAGTTTTTTCCTGATTACCAACTGGAATTTGTGTTTACTTTGTTTTGGTTATTTAATTTGTTGTGCTTTTCTTTCAGCCACTGAGCCACTTAGTTTAGAGGCTAGGTACCCAGGGTGAGGTCCCTCCACTTTGCATGTGAGTTACGAGCACTGGGTCACTAATAGACTGCACTAACGTTTGGATTGCTGTGAGATTTGCTGTGCTGCACGAAGGTGAGTATGTGGTAGCACCCCCACACCTTCCTCAGTGTAGTCTGCCTCTTCACTAGTGGCTTACGCTCAGTTTTGGTTTATTTCTGGATTTATAGTGTTTTAAATCTCAACTTCCCGTTTTACCTGTTTTAGACTATTTTACGTTCTGTACAATAAACATACATCTTAATTCCCCTTATTAGTATTTGCTTTATTTTATTGTTTAACCAGTTTTCCTTCCCCACAGCTTCAGACCATCCTATTTTTGCTTTGATTTATCTAAATAAATTACTTAAATTCATTTGAAAACACGTCTCTGCCTCATCAGTTCTCGAATCTGTGTGTCTTCATTATTTAACTTGTAGAGTAATAAGTTGTGTATTTCCTGGGGTGCAAGCCCCCAGGTGGCGTTGTCGGTTATTATTTGACATTAGTTAACATCACCGAGCCCCCTTTGCCACACTAATATAAACATAAATATCATATACTATTTTATCCCATATGAAAACTGCCATGCAATACTACTTGATAAAGTCAACTCGGATGTCATTTGGTAGAAAAGTTTAAAGAAGGAGACGGTTAACGCAAACATCTTCTGCATTAATATCAGAGAGTACAAACCTTTTTTTTTTTTAAACCTTTGAACTATGATTTAATCGAAGAAAAGATGCAGGAGGTGATTTACAACATCTCTGTTGCCCTCAAAGCGTTTGTTTAGCTCTATCCAACATGTTTCCAAAAAGGATTCTTATTTTTCTGTCCATTTATGTAATCAACATCCCCCACTGTTAAGCATTGCAGATGCAATTAAAGTTGTTTAATTTGACTGTAGAAATGTGAATATAATGCATTTTAGAAATAATCTCATCCAATATGTTGCATAAAAACCTTTTTGATGAATGAACAATGTATATTGTAACAGTAAGTTCACGCCAGATGTGTCTACTAGTGTCTATCTTTTTTTCTTTGACCACATTTTTACTTGGCTTTAAGCTCGAGTCTCAAATCCCCACACAATAAAAAACAGAACTCAATATTTTGAAATGAATATGGCAACAAGCGGCAAGTGGTCTATATTGAGTGCAAGGAGCAGCCAGATATCGGAATCATAGGCCACTGTGTCTTGTTTACAAACAATCGCTACTGAAATGAAATCCAAGAGGCTAAAAAAAGAATGGATAAGGCTTGCAGGGAGGTAATGAGGGTCAGAAGGGATAATCACTATCAGTTGGAAACACTAAGAATATACACAAAAATGTAAAGGCAAAACAATTCCATCAAGAAGTTAGTGCAGCCCGTGGAGGCTTAAGTGTATATAAAAATGTTCAAGTAGTGCATTTTGTCGTTGAAAACGAAGAACATGATTCAGTCCTTTATAATTCAGGACCAATTGATCATAAAACTGAGAATTTCATTGGAATATATTTCTGATTCACAAGTGCAGATGGGGATGTTAGCAGTAACCCAAAAATAAGACTTAAGTCTAAATAGCTGGAAAAGGAAAAAAAAAAACCTAATGTGTGTAATAAATTAATCTCTGCAACTCCAATCTGGCTCTGCACAAAACATGGGAGGGACTTTGGAGTGCTCTGCCACCCCAGAAATAATTGAAATGTCACCGTTGTACAAGTTGTTTTAATATTTCATCCAAGGATACCTCTCAGTTGGGTTGCCGACTGGCTCAGTGGATAGGGAAGTCATTGAGGCCTGTCCACCATAAGATTGTGACCCGGAAACTATGACCTACTTAGACCTGACTGTGCACATACAAGGCAGCTTTTTCAGATTACAAATCATAAAAACTAAAAACCTTTCCAGCTCAGGGTCAACCACAAACAGCTCACATGCCAGTATGTTCTCCCAAAGTCAACAGTTTATTGATCCACAGGGTCTGCTTGGACCCGTCACAATCCAGTTTCCCACGGGGGCGTGGCCAGACTTTTTTGATTGGGTTGGCCCAATTACCCAGAGTGTCAACACCCTGCACAAGAAGACTCTGAGATAAAATATAATTTGAGCCCAATCAAGTCACTTTATTTAAAGGCCTATAGAACACTAAAACAAAGTTTGACCAAAACGCTTTATAGTCTATGCAGGTAGTTTAAATACAGTTTCCATAAAGGTATGATTGATTAGAGGAGCAATCCAATCAAAATGGATAAAATATAGAGTAGTAAAAAATAAAACATATATACAACAATAATAGAATACAAACTAGAGTCAGAAACAAAGTAATAATATGATCAAATGTCATTTTTTGGGTGATTACCCTAAACATCAAGGGCAATAAAGGATTAAATAAAGCTTTATATAAAGTTTTAAAAACTCAGTGACGCATACTCTGCACTCCAGTCAAACTGCAGTGATTTCCTGCATTCCACAATATTTGTGTTCCAAGTGGCGCACTTCTCAGTAGCCCTTAATCACATCTCAGAAAGCTGTCTATAATATTAGAATAACATCTGATTATTCCTGATGACTTTTAACATTATTATGATACAAGTTTTTCAAGCAAACACAAAACAATTGATCTCTATGACCATTACAATCAAATACAGGTCTTTTTTGTTTTGTTTGCTTTTTGCACACGTACTTATTATGTAAGCCGGGTCACGCTAGCTTCATTGCACAATGCTACACCATTGAGCTCTTATTTTTCTCCTCTCACTCTGAGGATTTAAGTCCCCTTCAGCAGAGATTTGTGCAGTGAGTGATGACATCCAGCGTTATATAAGATGTACATCCTCTGCTTGAGGACAACCGTCAAAAATGACTCAAACCCGAAAACAGAAATGTTGTGAACACATTCACTCATACGTAACATCACAAAGTCTAAATCAAATCCTCAGCTCGATCCTCGTTACCCCATCCCTGCCTCTCCCTGTGCTGCTGACCTACATACTGCAGCATCACAGTTACATAACCTGCTGAGGCTGTTGATCACTGCAGGCTGCGCAGGGCCAACACCCCCCTCTCTCTCTCACACACACACACACACACACACATACAACTCTGTCACACACACACATTGCTATGAACTTACTAGTTTTCATTAACCTTCTCACACTGTAATAAAGTGATATAAAGGGTAAATCATCCACTATTGTGCAAACATTTAAATGATGTGTGGACAAAGGTTGAGACTGAAATTCTAATTAGGTCAAACTAAAATGTCCGGAGCTGTTATCTTAAGGAAAGCTGGCAGCTGATAATGTCATGAGTCTGTCTTTCTCAAATTTGTATATCTCTTCACCCAAATTCCACTAGGCCTGGCTACTAAATAAACTTAATTAGAAGAAGCTTGAATCTTTGATTAAAAAGTCACTAAAGATCCAATGTAACCCATAGTACGTGTGATGACAGTGAGCTATGAAAATGTTAATGTATGCAGGCATATAGAGAAGCCCATTTGCTTGAAGTATTCTAAGTCCCCCTGTTTTTTTTCTCATAAATGTGTGCTTTATGTATTTGCTAACCTCAGACATTCATCACATAAACACTCATGTGTGTGAGAGAAAGAGAGAAAGACAGAGCTACTGACCTGCTCCCTCAGGCAGCAACAAGAGAGAGCTTCTTTCTGAGTCGTTTGTTCAAGTTTACACTGTGGAGGCATGTGATGTAACCCTCTCTCCCTCCCTCCCTTCTCCCTCTCGGCCTTTCACTCTGAATAACCCCACTCTCTCTCTCTCTCTCTCTCTCTCTCTCTCTCTCGGTTTGTCCTCACCCCCTCCTCCGTCCTCTCCTCTCCTTCCTCACTGACCTACTTTTTCTCTCCTAGCCCGTTTTCACAAGCCTCCACACAATACAAAGCATCTTTAACAGCTCAAACATGAATAAAAAAGGGGGATAAGTGGGAACTGGAGATACTTAGAGGGGAGGGAGGGGGAAGATTGTGTAAGAGAGAAAAGGAAGAAAGAACAATGCGATAAAAAGCACTGCAGTTCTCGGGAGTGTCACCTTGTTATTGCTGGGTGGTGGGTGGCATTAAGGTAAAAAAATGAAGAGTATCACATTTCTGTCAAACACAGTGTTAGCTGCTACCACACATCTCTCCTATGTCTCTGAGACTTGGTTGCAGGAACAAACTACAAGTAAGACATGATGTCCATACCTTTTATTTGTGTCTCAAAATTTGTCACACTGTTAATGAAATCTGTCAATAAATCTGTTTGTATTTTTAGACCAAAACCCTTGTCCAGAGTTCCTCATGAAGACACCTATGTTTCCTTCAAAAATGTAAAAAAAAACTGCGTAGCTGCATCTCAATGACATAACAGCTCTTATGTAACCTTCACCATGGCATACTCAGCCCATGCCAACTTGTTGTTCCCATCGGCTCTTGCTCTATTAACGGGAGGGTCAGAAAGAGACTGCCACAGTCACCGTTCACAGTCTGACGCAGTTCTCTCCCACAGCAGTTGCGTAACTTTGTTTTCAGCTTGTTGCCCTCTGTTACATTGTGTGATTATTTCCCCTTCTTTTCTCCAAGTTCAGCACATCTTCTACAGTTGTTTCATGGTGTTGAGCAATCCCAGATTGCATCAGGAGCAGAAAGCAAAGTGTGTTACGTTGCTTATGTTTGAACAGCTTTTTGATGTAACTACTGTCAATAGAGTCAGTTTGCTTCTGCCTTTATCTGAGACTAAAAAAACTATCTTAGTAATGATCCTAAATACAACCTGGAACAGCACTTTGATATCTAAAATAACGTGCTCCATTTTCTTGTGCCTTTAAAAACAGTATTGTTTTTATTTTTTATTTGGCAACATGACAGTTAAGAAAACTACAAGTACAACTTGAGTTATTGCAAAGGTGATAATAAACAGCTGCTTCATATTTACATTATCAGCAGATCTGTAGAGTATTTAGTTTGTATTTGTTCTGGCTACTTGTCAAATTTAGGTCATTAACATTTTATGTTGTTTAAGCTCTCTTTAAGTCTCAGCCAATTCCTCTAAAGAGATATGATGCAGTTAAACAGTCAATACATCAATATACTTGTGAGCTGTTTGGTCAGATAGAGTGGGTTAATCAGTTATTACTGCTGGATAATTCAGCAGCTCAGAGCAGAGGAGAAATGCAAACTCGGCAATAACACTGTTATCACTACAACTACTCCTTTTTAAATAACAGATTATAGTCATCCATTGTTATGGATAATCCATTTTAATAACCCTGTTATCACTACAACTGCTCCTTTTTACAGTACACATTAAAGTAATCCATTGGTATCACTAAGAGTTTAACTAGAGCAGCTTACTATTCAGGACTACTCCAAACAATTTGTTAAATTAGATTTGATTTTGCACTTTAAATGTTCTTCTTATCCTTTAAGTGGCTATATTATTCTAAACTCTATTCATTTACAATAGTGACTTTCTTTGCCACACTTACAAGCACATAGAGAAATATTTGGCTATTTATCATAATTAATAAAATGACTGTGTTAGAACTAACTCTCATCTCGTCAGTCAGTTTCATGTTTAGAACATTCTGAAAATGTAGTTCATTCACTTTGTAAGGGTTGCTTTTTAGTTTGCATTGCAGTTGTTTTTATTAAGGATATCATTTTACTTTTTATTCCTTTGCTTGATTGTATCACTTGTCTGTTTTATGTTTGTTTTATTATTGCTGTCCTTTTAACTTCATTTTAGAAAGTGCTCTATAAATAAAAGTTATTCTTATTATAAATATATACTATATCAGTCTTCATATTACGTACATATGTACATATACGCAAATATATATTATTTTTATTTTTATTTAATTACCATCTACACGTACTCTTTAATGTAAATACTGTAAAAAATAACTACCTCATGTTCACTTCAGCATCTTTTTTGCACTACTCACCACTGCACTATTATCCTATTTAGCCTTGTACATATTAGTCTTTAATTCTGTTTATTTTTAAGTTTATTGTTGATATTTAATGTTTTTTACCTTTGTACAAAGAGAGCACAGTCTACCGAAGTTAAATTCCTTGTGTGTTAAACATATCTGGCCAATAAAGCTGATTCTGATTCTGAAAAAAAAAAAAAAAAGTTAAGCTGATGGATTCTCTCCAGAACTGCTGTACAGAACAGTTTGTGCTGATTTGTTTTCCCCTTCAGTAATCTCTGCCGGTAGGCTGCATTTTGTAATGACGTCATGAGCCATTGAAGATTTTCTGGCTGTGATGGTCCATTGTGTTGCTGTCTGTGAGCTGTGAATCATCTGTTTAGTCTTCTGCTAGAAATAGGCTGGTCTGGACGTGTTTGTGTACTTGTCATTTTCACTGAGCATTTAAAAAATACAACTCAAAAAGTTCACGAGACATACGTGAATTCAACAACCTTTTATTTTTCCCCCCATTTTGACTCTCAAACAATCAAAGATGAGGTTTTTTTGTAACCATTTGCATATCCACATGAAGTATAGAAAAACATTATCACTTCTGGACAAGCCTTATTCATGATTTTTTCCATTTTCAAAAAGCCTTTCGACAAACAACAGAGGTTATACGGTAACACAGAGTACAAATGGTGGGGTCGGGGGACAATGGGAAAATACACAGCACAACCAGGAAGAGCATAGCACAAAATAACACAACAAGATAACAAAAAAAAAACAAAATAATAGCCAAAATGATAACCAAATATAATAGAAAATAACAATATTAATAAAATTATAATAAAATAATGACAGCAGTATACAAGAGATAAAGAGACAATTTTACATTTATACAAAGTGGCCAGAGGCAGGCACCAGGAAGTGAAACAGTTCAACTTTAATGACTGTATGATCTACTGTAGCTAAAACAACTCAGTGCAGACATGAGTGGAATCGTTAAGACATTGGCCAAAATTGGGACGAGGGACAACACAACAAAAGAGGCACCTTATGTAGAGAGAGCAGCTTTGCCGGTATGCAACTAGAGGGCCATTTCATTTTTTAGACAGACATTTGTTGTCTGGAAATGAAGATGCTTAGATTTTATAGGCAAACTAGGCTTGCCTTGTGCTTGTCAGGTTTTGCCAACAGCAATGTGTGACTGAAAGCCTTGACTGATATGCATTTAACTGG
Organism: Tautogolabrus adspersus; assembly: GCA_020745685.1. Classification (NCBI taxonomy): domain Eukaryota; kingdom Metazoa; phylum Chordata; class Actinopteri; order Labriformes; family Labridae; genus Tautogolabrus; species Tautogolabrus adspersus. The sequence goes on along the minus strand of CM036537.1, from coordinate 8,835,915 downwards.
CCTTGACTGTTTGACAGCTTTGAGTGTCAAATAGCTCCGATCACTTTAATGAGGCCTTGATCAGATTCATAAATCTGAAAAAGAGTATCTTCTTTATTTTTATTTTTTTTATTACAAGTTCTGGCTCTCAGTTTTAGTTGAAAGAAAAATTGAGGCATTTCTAAACAAAGAGGGACTGTACAATGTATCTTAACAGGAACAAACTCGTCTTTTAAGTCTACCACTTCCAAATCCAACTGTTTGATTTTTTGTCGTTTTTGCCACATTTTTTTTCTTAAAATATATATTCCATATATGCAAATTTATATGTCACAGTAATATACAATCTAAGTGCTTCAGAAGTGAAGTGAACTTGTGTGCAGATGTTTAAGAAGGTGTAAGATGAAAGTTACTGAGAGGAAGAATGTAACTCAACACAAAAAAGGGAGATGCTAAAGGAAGGATGCGAATTCTTTGGTTAAAGGAATGTTCGCATAATGCCACAATAAGTGCTGGCCAGCCACTGAGGCTGATCACAATAATGAAATTGAATAATGTTAAAATGTCTTCAAGGGAAGTATCCCAGACTCCAGCTCTGCAGAGTTTCATTCTGTCCCCTCTGTGGTTTATTGATACATTATTTTGTGGATAGGTGGAAGGTAGGATAGAGATAGGAAAGGGGAACAGATGACACAGTGAAATGTGATGGTGATCTCACATCCAAACTACACCTCACAAAGGTATTCTAGTCCTTGAAAGGTAGCGATGCGAATCATAGTTGTAGTTTTCTATAAACTGTACACAACAATAAGGTGGCATAAAACTGCTCCTATTTGTTCTTAATCGCGCCTCTTATTGCGCCCACTCCTGCTACTGCTGGATCCCTTCTTCCCCACCTCTGTTTTGGCCTCCATCCTCTCATTCATCTGATGCTGGAGTTGTTCTGCATATTCAGTGTCATTGTCCACCTCTTTGCTCTCCCCGTTGGCCTGGGTGCTGTGAGGGTTGTTGGGGAGAGCTAAGTAAGGATGCTGAGGCAGATTGGGAGAAGGGGACATGGAGGTGTTCACCTGTCCCTCAAACAACGCTCCCATTGTTCCATTAGAAAGGGCTCTGTACTTGAGGCGGAGCTTGTGGGGCAGGGCAGTGGCTTTGACCTCTGCTTGGCACTCACTGACAGCTCCTGCTGCCTTCTGGTGATAGCTGCCAATGTCTGAGGAGGATGAGGAGGGTGACTCATCATCAGTGGAGCCGTCCTTGTCAGAGCTACGAGGGTCTACATCACTGGATGAGGTGTCTTTTGCAGAGGAGTTCTCCTGGTAAAAACCGTCAGTTCTAGAGCCTCCCTCATAGGTAAGAACAGGGGGCTCTTCATCCAGTGTGTTGAGGTAGCCGTTGTGCTGTGGGAAGGAAGACTTGCCCTCTTCAGTGTTGTGGATCAAATCGGGGGCAAAGGGGTTCTGGTGGTTTCCTGCATGCTGAAGACTACTTTCATGACCCTGGTAGCTGTATTCACACTGTTGTTGAGTATTGGCATTGTACCTTTGTTGAAGCTCCTCTGCAGACTCAGCATGATCATTTGTGTATTCATACTGAGGCGAGTCCATGGTCTTTGTCCTCTCCAACTTCTCAGCAACCTCTGTGATGGTAACTGAGCAGTCAGAGAACTTTGTGTTGGAGGTGTGCTGTACAGTTCTGCTCTGCTGGGTCTGCTGGTCCTCTAGCCTCTGGCTCTCCATTGGGTAACAGCCGCTGCTGGAGCGATACAGGATGACACTCCTCTGTGCAGAGGGGGCCTGAGGGGCTGGGCTGGAGGCTTCCATGTGGCAATGTTGCTGGTAGTCCATTGCACTTTCAGCCAATTGCGTGTTCTGCTGGTGATCAGTGTGGTTTCCATGGTAAGTCTCACTAGGCATATCATTAGGCATCCCATTTCTTTCCAGTCTGGCCATCTCCATACCTGAGGGTTCCGTCTTTATGCTGTAGCCCATAGGTTCTGGGCTGTCCCTGGAGGAGGCGTCAGACATGTCAGAGACAGAGCCCCGGGGAGAGTAACTGTGGAGCGTGTTGTGGCACTCTCCACGGCTTGACTGCTCTGTTTCAGAAGAGTCAGAATTCAGCATGACCTGGGATGCACTGGAGTAGCCGCTGCTAGAGTGGTATGCATGACTATTCGGGGTGCCATTGGTGCTGCTCCCATTGCTACTACTGTTGGCATTAGCAGCACTGTTGGCGATCTGCTGACTTTTCTCCATGTAGGAAGCTGTACTGATGAGGCCAAAGCGCAACTTGAGCTGTAAGAGTTCAGTTTTGAGTCGAACATTCTCCTCGTTCAGTGCCATGACACGGTTCTCTAGCACCATGTCATTCAGGCGACGTTTTTCTCTTGAGCGCTTAGCTGCTTCATTGTTCTTTCGCCGTTTTTCCCAATAGGAAGCATCTTTCTTCTCATCGGATATAAACTCTCTCTTGCGACGACAGCTCAAATTATTCTTTGATCCTTTAGACTGACGGCTGATCCGTGCTCCACCATCAGGATTAGGAGATGGGAGGCTTCCGCTGTAGGAGGATAAATTGTCTATCTCCATGGCATTTTTGTTGTTGGTAGATGGTATGTGTAAACTCAGACTTTCCATTATTCTCAGCTGGGGGCCAGAGTGTAACTCTAGCAAAGGGCAAGGGGGTGAAGTATATGAGCCTTTTTCTGTCACTTATGAGTTTGACTTATGTCGCAGGATCAGCAAAAACTTGTTGATGAGGTATTTGTGCTCCTTGAAGGGATCGCCTCATTGATTTCCGTTTCTTATTTTCAAAAGGAAAATGTTCAAGTGTCCAAACTAGCCAAGAAGATTAAAAAGAGGTGGAACTCCACAAAAACCTCAGACATTGAACTAGTGTTTTGAACAAGAAACCAAAAAAACCAAGATTGTATTTCTTCTCTTTTTGGCTTTGGTTCAAAGCAGTCTCTGGTGTCTCGCTGGAGGTGATTTAGAGTTTATCTGCGTCTTCCGCAATCTTTAGTTGAGCTGTGATGTCTGTCAGGTGGCTGCCCTCCTTCTCCGAAAGTGTCTTCAGAGGAAGTAAGTCAGGAGGACTACTTTGTTGATCCCTGAGGATCCAGAATCAGTGCTGCTTGATGCTGCCCACTATGTTAAAGAGACAAAGACAAAAGGAGGGAGAGGGAAGAGAGAGTTAGATGATGTGTAAAACCACTGCAGTTCATTGTGGCACAAAAATACATTACTTTTCAATCAATTTAAATCAGATTCATGGACTGTGTTACAAAGCAAAAATGTGGCTGTAATATCTATGGCTTTAGATCAATGCATCGTCTGTATAGCACAGTGCATCCTGTGCAGAAAATCAATGACATAACCCCAAAATGTATACAATGCACTTCCTTCCTGGACTTTGTTTCCTTGAATTAAGACGAAAAAAGAAGGTCAGACGCAAAGTCTGAGAAGCAGCACATGAAAGAGTACAGCTGTGGCTATGACTAAAAATGCGGTATTTGCTGCTTCTGCAGAGCGCTTATGTAAGACAGGGTGCTGTCATAGTCGCATTGCGAGGTCTGAGGCAAGCTGACCTAGTGCCAGCCCTGCAGAGACTGACAGATGAAGGACGAAAAATATAGATGTGTAATAAAAAACGTTTTCTTTTCATTTTCTATTTTCTGAATACACCACGAATGACTAAAATCGGAGTTATCAATGCTGGATTGAACCAAAAGAAACACATCAAACTCATTGAGGATGGGCTGGGATGGGCTAATGGGAGTAGAAACACTTCTCTGTTGTTTTGTCTGTTTCTTTGGGGGAGGGGCAACATCACAGCAGCCATGTCGCAGTTTCTCTGGTAGCCGTCAAGCTGTCTGAGATTACACAACAGCACAAGCGGCTGAACTTCCCTATTCAGTGTCAACATCATTGCTCAAAAGGAAGCGTTGCCCACTTTGACATACACCATAAAATGAAACAATGCTGAATGCAGCACCAACAGATCATGAGTTTAGTGTTATGTAATAACTAGACGCTGCTGCTTTTGTTTCAGGTCTGGATTATTCTGGTTCTCTCATTGCACCACATCACACAGTTAAAATAAAGTCATCATTACACAAACCCCATGAGTCAACAAACATGAAAACCTCTTGATGACACACAGAGTGGGAATGTGAGAATCTAGGTCAGTGTGCCTGTGGGTAAAAATGACTCCTCTTGATTTCACAGCAAACTCTGAAATAATTATACATTTGATCATCATTCACTTGCTTTTTTAAGAAACTTTATATATGGTAAACTTTCAATCTTGAATTTTTAAACTAAACAAGAAGCACAACTATGTACATTACATGTTTGTACTTCAGAAACTCTAAAAACTGGAGCTACACTACTGAAGTTTGTATTGTCCCTCTGAGACTGCTGAGGGAGTTTTAGCATTAATTTAGAATCCTGGTCTGATTAACTGTTGGACAGCTGCTAAAGATTTTGGTTCTTTAAAAAAAACAAAAAACGTTTTGCCTACATTTGATAGGACAACTAAAGAGACAACTGCTGTGAGAGAGAGCCAGGAATGACATGCATCAAGAGGTTTAAGGAACAGCAGTCTTTTCTGGGACCAGTGTGACGAGGACTGTAGCATCCGTACATGGGGCTCCTGCTCTACCAACAGTGTTCTATTTTTGACATCATGTTGGATATATAAAGGTATCTATCTCAGAAAAAAGTGTTGTCTTTTGAAGCTATAACTGAAACATTAAAAGTTAAAGAAAAAAGTGTTAGTGGTGATAGCTGCTGATAATTGCTTAAAAAACCTATTTTTAATCTCTTATTCGACTTGTTTTTTTCTCTTAATAGGAGAACCTGAAGTATTAGACTGGCCATGGAGTGAGCATTGAAAGCACATTTGACCTAAAGAGCTTCACTGACTGCTCCCATTATTGAAACCTTAAGAGCCAAAAATCAAACACTTGCTCAAATCCCAGAGTTAACAAAGCGGTCCAGCCAGGTAAGCAAAACTGACTCCAAAGTATCTTCTCTTTCTGTTTCCAATATCAGAATTGCTTACCACACACCAATTCAATGCCACATAACCATTTACTCTAAGGTGTGGCATACCCCAGCCAAGTAACTGCAATTCCTTTTTTCTCAGTGACCCTGTTACATGATTTAACAATCACAAAACCACCATTGTGACCTTGAAACAGCCTGACTTCTGCTCTGGATAATTACTCATTAATTAATCCTCTTCTGTTGAGTTGTAACTCAAGGGCAAAGTCTGGGTGTAAAATGTTATATGCTTTGTAGTCTATTCCTCACAATCCCGCCCCTCTGTTGCCACACCAAGAGTTTTACCACTTCTTGGTTGTCTCTTGTTTAAGAACTGGAGTAAAGCTTCGTTGAACAGAATGGGATTTGGACACAACCACCAACAGATGTGGAAAAAAGTAGAGCCAACAGCCCTCCCTCCCCTCCCCTCGCTCTCTCTCTCTCGGAAAAAAATCCCCCTACCCTGTGCGCGTGAAACAAAGGCGGATAGGGAGGAAGCATGCATACGTCTGCGCTGTCCCACTGACCTAGAAACGACGCTAAGCAGTAAACACTCCTCCTGTCTTTGACGGTGCGCCATAAAATAGGTCAGTAGGACTGCAAGGGAGGGAGGGCAAGAGAGGGAAAGAGAGTATTAGAGTGCACTCTAAAAATAGAGCGATAGAAAGAGGTGAGGGAGGGAGGAAGCAGAAAGGGGTTGGGTTGTCATGAGGAATTCAGTTGTTGGAAACAAGAGGAATTTTACAGAGTCTACAGCGGGAGGAATAAAACAGGGGAACGAAATACGTCATCTGCCTCAAAATCTCTTTATGAAAGCCCCAGTGATTTTCAAGCAACATTAAATCCGGTTGGCTCTAAAAACCCTCCGACACCCCTGACATAATATGCGTTAGTTGCAGATGAAAAACAATAGTGAGAGATTGGGAGATGGCATTGACGTCAGAGCACACACCCATCGCTGCAGCCAAATTCACGCATAACAGGCTCTCTCTGAGGACTGCAGGGGGAGGGGCTGCTGTTGTTGCTCGTAACGTACGTGCTCTGAATTTCTCTTGTTGCAGGGCAAGGCTTGTGTAACATTATGCATATAACATAGCAGCACACACTACAGGTCACTGGCTGTTAATGGCAAACACTCCCCTCTTTTACTGTGATGATGTGTCTTAGCACTATGAATAAAAGGACATTGTGAAAGTGGCTCTTTGTCCACCTAATTTATTTTTATTTTTTTATTTTAATTCCTATAAAAAATTGGAGGAATCATTGCAGCTATTGTAAGCAGTTGTTCTCAGTATCTTTGGCTGTGGAAACAGCTCTGACGTATTTCCCAAGCACTTGCTGGTTAGGGAGGAATGCTTCACTTTTGACCTCTACTGAGGCAAGTGTGAGTATAACGCATGGCATCCTCTCCCCCTCCTCCATCTTTTAAGTGATCCGACACCACACACGCGAAGGGGCCCCAGCAAGAAGACTCCATTTTGCCCCACGGCTTTGTATCAGGAAAGAAAACTACGAGACAGGAATTCAGACATTCTAGGTCAGTTATTGATACTTGTGTCTGAGTGCCAACACTTCCCTAAAATAATAATTAAAACTCCAGCATTTCCTGCATACAAGTGATATATCACTTCATCTTACAAATAAATGCAAATTTGGAGACAGGGTTACAAATGTTTTGAAAGGTTAATCCATTAAGTGAAGTTATTATAACTCTTGACATGGTTTCACAGTACTTGATCAGCTGCTTACACATGACAAAGATATTTTTTAGGAATATAACTAGACACCAGATAAAAAAATGGGAAAATAAGCTGTAGTTACTAAACTCTGCTTGAGTCTCTGGTCTGAAATTCCTCAGAGAAAGAGATCGGGTGCTAAAGTAATCCACTGCTTGCCCTGTACACCTCAAGTGTCTCGTAGCCCAGATTCAGGTCTGACCTATATTTAAAGATTTGGCTGGGACAGAGCAATGCAGATGACTCTGAAAGCAGACCAGCTGGCAGCAGGCAGACTAAGAGCTCACCAGTACCCTGCCTCGCTTTGCCAGACAGGATTTTCCATGCATTGCATCACATCCTGAATGATCATTTGTTATTCTAATTTTGTCCCAGCAAGACCTTGAGGCAAGTTGTGTATCAGACATAAAAGCTTATTTAATCTGGGTCAAACTTAATTCTGCTTTTTTCTGTCCCATGTGCGTGGTTGAGGAACATATCAAGTTACATATAGCTCATAGACATTGAAATGGGACATTGAGATTACCTGTATAAAATAAGGTAAAATAAAAGTATGACAGTGATCTAAAATTAATTACTAAATAATGTAGATAGAGCACGGTGTGAACAGGAATCAATTACAGGCCTCTCTGTCCCAGGAGAGAGCTGCTGTTTATTGCCTTTCCCTGCTGCGTGTTGGTTATGTCATACTCTCCAACTGGCTCACAGCAAAGCTCTTTTTTTATTTAACACACTTTAAGTAAGTAAAAAAAATCACCTAGGGACTCATGTTGAATGGAAATCATACATTTGTTCTGTTTTGCTCATATAAATATGAACATCTAAAAATATGTGGGATGTTACCTGATGACAGAAAATAAATGTTACACATCTGGAGAAAATGTTTTTTTAGGAAAATGAGCATGAAAAAAAACGTTATTTTGTTGATAATTGTAGCATTTTACATTTCCTGTCATGGGCCCACTTCTGTTGTTCTCACATGTTTTTTTAAATAAATTTCAAAAGGCCATTTTTTTATTCAATCTCCATTTACCTTCCTTACAGTTTTCCGTCCTATTTATTAAAATGTTGCATTTTATCCATGCATTTTTTTGCATGGATAAAAAACAGCCAAAATTATTAATCAGTATCCAAGTAACAAGAGTGAACTAGTGACCTATAAAAACAGCATAGGCTACACACAGACCGCAGCATGCCACGTGCAGGAGCTAATGTAGTAGCCTATGTGTCTGCATTAACCAGACAACACAGACCAAGCAGTAGCTGCCCCCATTCCCTTGAAAACACGACCATGAGGGAAACAACCTCGCCTTGACATTGAGCACTTATTGTCGGGATTTGCTAACCACGTTTTTCCTATCCTACTAAGTGTTTCGCGTCAGATTAAAGGAGAAAAATGCAGATAAACCGGTAAAAATGCCTCTCGAGCGCTATGTTAAATGTGACAAAAACAGCCGCAACCATCTCAAAGTCACGGGCGCGCGGATCTGTCGGCAGAGCTGAGAGTCGCCATGTGAACAATAACCAGCCATAGATATTACGGTCTCCTTTAGTACACACAGTCCAAACACACAAACATTAAAACCCATCAGATAAATCACCTATAGAATTATAAACATGTCAATTTACAAATGAAGGTATAACCTTCAGCTCAGTCAAAACATTACCTTGCTATGTCCTGGAGGAGGGGAAAATGTTCAGGCTTCCCGGACACAAAAGCCGTCTGGCTCCTTGTTTCTCCCTTTAATTCCGCGTAAAGAAAGCTTCCAAAAAACGACAAAGTTTCCTCTCCTGTTCCTGTCGTTGCTCGATCAGTTGTGCTTGAGTCAGTGAGTCGGGTGGATTGCTGTTTCCGTCTCTTGGCTCGGGCTGGTTGTGTGTGGTACGATGCTGGACACTTTGCTCTAGTTTCTCGGCTCCCTTTCTAGAAATATGTGTTAGTAGGTCAGTGGTTGCATAACAGCTCTTAGGCTGCCTAGTCACGTTTTTGTCCTCTATCCCTCCGCGCTAGACTCTCCCTCTCTCTCTCTCTGCCTCTCTCTCTCTCACTTCGTGTGTTATATGACTTTCTCCGTTTATTCTTCTTCACCCCTCCGCCTATACATCCTTCTCTCACTGACAGTGTGATGCCATGTCTTTCAGGGGATTGGTTAAGTTTATAACAAGGGCACGAAGGCGTTTATGCCTTATAGCCTACTGTAGTCTAGTTTATGCAAGCACAGTTTAACAACATGTTGTAACAGATAGACATGCTATTTGTGTGTCGATAGATAGATAGATAGATAGATAGATAGATAGATAGATAGATAGATAGATAGATAGATAGATAGATAGATAGATAGATAGATAGATAGATAGATAGATAGATAGATAGATAGATAGATAGATAGATAGATAGATAGATAGATGAAAAAGAATTGAGCCATTTTCTTTTCAAATGAAGGTCGTTTTACTGTTATCATTATGAAAACATTATCGTGATTTGTGTTTCCGCACCATTTGTGTTTCATATTACATATTTTTTCAATTTGTTAAATTTTAATTTTGTATTGCTCGTAATTAAGTTTTAACATTTTTTTTTATCTAATTAATGCTGACTCTATCTCTCATCTGGCTGATGCCAACAAGTTGCTTTAAAAATAATAAAAAGAAAACAGAAGAAATGCCAACAACATAAAAAAGGGACAATATAAGGCTACCATTGATCTCTTAAATTCAGGATTTAACTAAAATAGATTTCTAGCTTTTCTATTGTCCCACAACACAGGTTGTCCTCATCAACATATTTCATCCCCGTTTTCCAACAACCCATTTTCTCACTAACATCCCCTCCCCCTGCTTTCCTTTCACTACACATAGACAGACAGACAGACAGACAGACAGACAGACAGACAGACAGACAGACAGACAGACACGCACGCACGCGCGCACACACACACACACACACACACACACACACACACACACACACACACACACACACACACACACACACACACACACACAAGCACGCACCATAATTTCTATAGACCCTGTCGGGTTAACGGTGGCCTTGAACTTGTCTAGCCCAACCACAACCTGTCTTCAGTGTTATTTCCACCAACCCCCAACATGCTCCTCCATCTCTGCATGCAGGCAATCCCTTGGCAACAGTGGTGTAGTGGTGTCTGCCTAGCAACCAGAAGGCCATCCTGTTTTCTTGTATAGCTATAAAACATGAGGTTTGTAGACTGATTGCTGGAAATACATTCTCTGCATTTTTAGGTCTTGATGTCGCCTAAAGAATGTGTCTTTTCAGCTACACAAATTCACATTGAGCTTTGCTGAGGTCTTTTATTTTAACTATAAAGCTAAATGATAATTTTTGCATTGTTCTTTGGATGTGTAATTTTAAGGTGGGAGTGCTATTCCTCCAACAGAGACACATCCTTACATGTTCCTCATGCGCACCATGTGGTTCTAGTGCGCACAACAGAGAGAAGAGGACCTCTGTAGTAACACTGCAACAATGAATGAATGAATGAATGAATGAATGAATGAGGCTCGTGACCCATGCTGACGGGGACATTTGGCGCCATCTGGTGTTGATTAAAAAAATAGCCTACTGAAAATGGGAATACTCGTGAATGTGGTAATAACCAAAAACATTCAGCTGAATGCAACATAGTCCTTGATGGAATATCACAACAATGCACTGCGGTTTTCTTACTCCCCACCCTGTTCAGACTTTTTTTTTCTTCCGAAAACCTCTTCTGACTGCAGGCTTGTACCCTTTCCAGGTGCTAGCTTAATGTAGGCCTATTTTGAACTTGTATATCCGTCACTTCCATATGGGCCAATCAGTCTCCACTGCAGCTGCTTCAGTGCTAAAAATAGTTCTCATACTGCTGACGTGATAGATGACTCATGCAGAGTCTCTCTCCTCTCCCTGCATCCATACACCACCCCTTTCTCCCCGGCACTGTCCTACACCCTACTGTCCCAGCTTATTTAAGTGACCTTAGTTCTCTGAATAAAGGTGTGTTTAAACTTCAAAGGGAAGATAGACTATTGAATTCAAATATTATGAGTTTAGCAGAAAATGAGACTGTTACATATTCATTCTCTTGTGCAGTGCATCTCCTTACTGCACACATAGTTAGTTTTACCTATACAATGTGATGCAAAATGCAGTCAAAACCGTTGCAACCTCTGCTGCTTATATGTTGAAAGCTGTATCTTAAATGAATATTAAACAGTAGTGTAAGTAAGTCCTGAAATTCTTGCATCTGATTTTTTGTTGGTATCAACCGTATTAAGTCATATTTATTTGTTTATTTGTTATGATACCCAATAGCTGTACTCGAGAGCTCAGCTATTCTTCCTGGGGTCCACCACACCACTCCTCCAAATATATCGTATATTGTATGCTCCACCATTACAGTTAAAATGAGAATTGTTTATTATTTAAAATATGCCATTTGTTATAAATGTTCATCAGTCATCATATAAAATACATTTTTATTTCAAATTCAGTACACCTCAACTATCATTTTAAACAAAGACAAAGGTATAGCTTGATTAGATGGCTTAGAAAAAAAACAGAACACAGAAATAGCAAACAACACATAAAGATGATTCCAGAAAAGGTGTAAAAGGTATTTTTTCAACTTAAGTGTTCTTTGAGACAACATGGATTTATTAATTTTTTACATCATTGTATATCTACCGTATGGTAATACCGATTTTCAGTATTTGTGTCGAAAAGCCTGTCCCTGAAAAGCCTTGAAAATGTGCTTTGTCCAAAAGAAGAAAAAAATTGCCTTTTCCCATATCAGTGAATGTTGAAAGATTGAGGTGTTACACTTTTTCATCATGTGCTCTGAGTTGTATCTCTAACATGACATTGCTGTTTTAATTGTATGACAGTGTTTTAAAAACTGTACAGAGCCCTCTTTAATGTCAGACAAATCAACCCAAGGACCCGTACATAACTCCCCCTGAGTTTATCATGAATTGGTGTTATTGTAGTAATGTGCTGATCATCACAGAACATTCAGGCTGAGTGAAACAGGTTTGTGGTAACACTGGGGCCGGGCCTATCTGGGGCATTAAGCATTGCACTCTGTAAGACCATTTGATGGGAAAGATGTAGTGTGAAATCTGTCTCTTAATGTTACTCTTTCCATGAACCTCTTATGCTCAGGATCTTAGATCCTAGTGGGCAGCTGCTGAGAGAAGAGCTTCTTGAGTTGAGCCACTTCTTGAGAAAGACAGCTGATCTGAGATCTGAGATTGTCCTCTGTTGAAAGATTGGTGTCCTTTGAGTTCTGCAGAGAGTTATATAATCCAGAGGACAGACTTTGATACTGCAGCCCAGGTCCACCACATACCTCCTCCCTGGACCACTGAGCCAGGTTCTGTGTCTGACTGACCCAACCCATACGCTGTTGGTTCCTCTCCTGGATGTTTGGTCCCACAGTGGCAATCGGTTGCCCACTGTGTCTGCTATCAGAGGATGGAGACAGCTCCCCTCCAGGGCCCTTGAAGCGGAGCTTATGTGGGAGGCTCCTCAAACCCTCAGGTGGGTCTTGTCTGTTTACATACTGGCTTTCTTTGATTTCAGGGAAACAGCTGTGGGAGCTGTAGCCATGTTGCTCCCCTACCAGCTCAATTGGAGAAGGTCCACCTTGCTCACTCAGTGTGTCATCCAAAAACATAGAGTGAGCATTAACTTTTGAGGGACATGAGGTTGAGACACCCAACTCTGATACACTATGAACTGAAAGAGGCCTGGCTTTCCACGGGCCATTAATTGATTGCTGCTGCGGAGGGTGAGGGCAAATACTGCTTGTGCTGGCTATGGGCTGTGTGTTAAGGCATGATGATCCATCAGTGTGAGGTTGGTAGACATGGGTTGTACTGAGGGTTGCATGGAGGGGTGAAGACAGTGGTAGGACAGACACATCAGATGAGTCTTTTACCAGGCCGAAGCGAAACTTAAGGGCCAAGAGCTCAGCCCTTAGGCGAGCATTCTCCTCCAGTAGGCCCAGCACTCGATTCTCCAGCACCATGTCATTGGCTCTTCGCTTCTCCCTGGATCTCTTTGCAGCTTCATTGTTTTTTTGCCTCTTTTCCCAGTAACCCTCATCTTTCTTTTCCTCAGAGATAAACTCTCGCTTGCGACGAGCATTGTTGCCATTGTCTTCATCGCAGCTGCTACCAGACTTAGCTTCAGTGTTGGCAAGGCTGTCTTTGTGTTTCAGGGCAAAGGTGTGACCCAGGAGGGTCTGGGCCAACTGGCTTGTAGAGGTCAGGATGGAAACAGCCTCATCAGTGAAGGACCTGGCTTCTCCCAAAGGCCTAGACTCATGTCCGTCCACAGCGAGCAGAGAGGGCAAAGCCAGGTCCTGGAGTATGCCCCCTGCATTCTGAGATGTCATGTTTAAACACTCCGATTTGACAGTTCAGGGAGCTCTCTAAGGCCCAACGGAAGGTTGGCCGATTGGTGTGAAGCGTGTAGTAATGGCACCACCTAGTGGCAAAAGGGAGAAGTACATGAGTTATTGTGACGGTGTGTTTATAGAATACATAAACATTAAATCGACATATTGTTTATCGGTTGAGGTTCTTAAGTATTTTACAGCAATACAATGTCTTAGACTAATCACAGTAGGCTACATGAAAAAACACAAATCACATTAAATAAGAAACAATAAATTAGGATAACCTAAAAATAACATATACAGACTAATAATATAATTGGTCATCTTTGATTGCCTACAATTAGGCTAAGTGAATTTATAATTCAGAGGTCACAGTTTACGGAATCACGTTTAGAAAACCAAATGATCACACAAAAGTATAGAGGGACAATTTGAAAGTTCCAAGTAGTTAGACTGTGCATTTAAATCTTGTTTTTTAGCTTGATTTAGGCGAATTAGGCTATCAGTTGTGATTATGAATCATTTACCTCCAAGTTTTGGTAAGCATTTCAAGAGTTATCAATACCAGAATGCGTTGATTAAACCTTACAAGATAGACACGAATAGTTCAGCACAAGTTCAATTATGTTTTATCCAACATAAGTAATAAAATAAATAGCCTAAGTAAGCCGTAAACTTTCTTCAGAAGTAGCCTATCATAACTTGACATAGCCTAACAAATCCCCTTGAAAGATAAAGCGATAATAAAATCAGTGATTAGTCTCAGAAAACATAAAGTAGGCTACATCTGACTTACGATTATCAAACAGCCTCTGAGAGCTTCGATCAAAATCTTCTTAGACAGAGAACACGTGCTACTCCACAGGACGTCTGGATGTTTCTGCTACTAAAAAGCTCCGCATCTCTCTCTCTCTCTCTCTCTCTCTCTCTCTCTCTCTCTCTCTCTCTCTCTCCCCCACCCCCCTCTCTCTCTCTGTCTGGGCCCGCTCATCGGTTCAATTTGATTCTCACCCTAGGTGACCCCCTGCCCGCCCCCCAGACTTCCTTCTGCAGGAATTAAGTCTGCTAAACCAGCGGAGACGCACACAATAAATCACAGAGGAGCAACTTGATCTTTAAATGTTATAGGCTATACAAAGACATAGGCACATTAGCTATAAAAAAAAAGGAACATGGCCAGAAACTGTGTGGCCCTTAGTGGCCCCTTCAACTAGCTTACGGGTTGGGTAGAAATGATTTCCTTGCAAGGCAACTATAACGGTATCTACTGTAATGTAGTGTTTTGTTTGCTCTTGCTCTCTGTTAATATATCAATTAATGGCACAATGTGGTCAATCAATTGTCACAAAATTGGCATGATGGCTGACTGAGACTTAAAACAGAGAGATTTATACCCATGTTTTTTGCCCAGAGGGCTGGGGTTATAGTGGTGGGTTTTGAAGATAGGCTACTCTTTTATCCATAATATACCCATTTATCATTCCAACACAAATAGACCTATTGACTTTTACAACGATACATTAGTTTCTAATATTGACATTTTTTTAGTTGCTTGATACTTTGTGAAACCTGTTCACCCAAACAGCAAAGCTTAAGAGGGAATCCTCCATCAAAATAAATTGTTATAGTCTCAAGCTTGGGGGAACTATTTTAATTCTTGCACTGAATTCTCAAACATATAACGTCTAATAACCAGGCAGTGATTCATACTGCAAAGGTTATAACAGTTTTATTTTATCATCACCTTCTTTTACATCACAGTGTTAGTGAGGTCATCCACATTACAAAAGCCATGTGTGTACAGGAGCCATGGTGGCTTGAGTTGTCCTCAATTGCCCTGCGCAGGTGACTATACCCATAACAAGTAGGGAGATTCAGGGTACTACAACTACAGTACATGGAACTATCCCACGTGTCTGTGTCATCTTTTTTTCTCAGAAAAACACCAGTAGTTCATCTGGTTATACTTTTATTTCCATCATTAGATTAGATTTAAAATGTGTAATGCCACTCACTTAGTACTCAGTTTTTTCTCTTTTTGGAGACTGTTGACTGTTGTTGTTGTTTTTTTCAAACTGTGATAGTTTGAAAAAAAAAAAAAAATTAATGTGTTAGTGCACCTGTGAGCTAAATTATAAATTATGTAACCCTGTATGTTAAAGAAGAATGTAAAGAATCACACCTGTACAGAGATAGTGAGCAATGCCAGTTGATAGTATGAATAGAAAAAGCTCTTATGCAATGTGTAAAGAGAGAGAGCATTCGAGGACTGTTCAGTGCTGAAAGTTCACGAGGGGTGAGGGGGACAGAGAAAAAAGGCACATTGTTCCCTGAGCAATCTGCATATGCATGCATATGAAAACTCTTTACAGTGGACCTCTCTGTATCTGTTTCAATCTATTGTTTTGTTCAAAACAAGTGTACAGTTAACTTCTCATTCTTTAATTTGTGCAGATTATTGTTGGACAGTTTTGAAACCACAATATCACTATTGACCCGTTTCTGTTAGCTTGACAGCGCAGGTTTTAACATGTTGACAACACTAAGTGCAGTAGAAGGTCATGGGAATGTTAGATTTTACAGTTATTTAGTTGTAGAAAAAGTACTTGACAAATTGAAGACATAAATCAGATAATTGTCAGCAATGAAAATCTGTTTAAAGTTTCATAACAATTCTTCAGATGGTGGTGAGTTACTTAAGTCTGCACCAAAGTGAAGGTGCGGCCGACATGATCTGTCAGGTCATGCATGTTTGTTCATCCTTGATTATTATATCATAAGTCCATCGTGCTGAACATTGATGCTGTAACAGTCAACACTGCCTTGGTCAATGGACCTGCATAGTTTACAATGTCCAATCACAACTTCATTATGTTGCAAAAATCCAAAAGCATTGATGTTGTGTGTGAACTTGGATTTAAGCCTTGAAAGTAAAGGCAGAAAGCTAAGGACATTTTTTGCTTTTGATAGATATTCTACAAAAGCAAGAGCTCATGCACCTTCTGCAGAGCCAGTGTTTTCCCATGGTGAACGGTTAAAATGGCTATGCAACATCTCTTTGATATAAAATATTTGTCATAAGGCAACGAAAAACACAACAATTCCTAATTGAAGATAATCATTCAATAAGAAAGAACTCATTTTGGATTGGAATATTCAATCTTCCCTTAATCGTAGACAATGATCCTTCATGCAGTGATTTCTTTGGTACCAGAGTGCTGACTGTAAATAAAAAACAATCCAAATTTAAGGCTGGAATACTCCCTTGAATCAAACCTAGCTTTAAGTAATGTTCAACTTACGTTTCCTACCTTTAAGGCATGTTTAGGTATGGAAGGAAAGAGGACAAACTGCAACTAGTTACATAGAAAATGTAAGTTTTAAATGTATATGAGAAATCAAATATATTAGCCACATTTTTTATTACTTTAAGGATACGGGTATTATTATGTGGTAAGAAAAACTTTGTCTAAACAGCATACCTTAAAAATAATATGACAATTAACATCTAAAACTTTAAGGACAACAGTAGTAGCTTTATTTACAAAAGATAGGCATTTCTAAATGTGTTGATTTTGCAGAAAGATTCCAGAGCAGTCAGTCATAATAGATGTTTTTATCTTTATTGGTATGGGTGTGAATGCTATCTGATACTTCGTACCCTGGAGGCTTTACGTCTCATATAGATTATACCAAAGGTCAGCATGAAAAGGTTAATTTAAGTGTTCTTGTACTTATTCAAAAGAATGTAGGTGTGCTAGGATAAATGACTCGCTTCTTCAAATGGCTGTTTCATGGGTCAGACCATATGTAAGAATGGGATCCAGGTAAGCTTTAGGTTATGTGTATTGCTAACTTGTGATGATAATTTAGGGGCCACACAATCAAAGGAAGTACCAAAGTCAGTTTATTATTAACTTCACATACTATTCAGCAAGTGAGACAGTTTTACCACTGTTCCTTAGGAGAAGCTTTATCAGAATTTATTCTGACATCACATCATTTCAAACACAAGTAGAAAGTCTGTCTTGTAAAAATGGATGATGCAGTAGCAGTTTCAAACAACGTTTGCATTTTTTTTTTCTCAACATAGAATAACTTAGGCCTCTGCAGCTTTAATTTGACCATTCATATGTTAAAACACCCATTATAAGTCCCAGAAGTGTATTTGTAAAACATTGCAGAGCCATTTACGGCAAGGTTAAGGGCTAGTTGATATATTCTGTGAACAAGGATACTTAATGTACAGAATTATAAATATGTGCAGGTGTATTTTCATATTTATGTGTTCATTTTCGTCTTAAAAGTGCTAAAAAAGGGATTGATGGTGTAAGTCAAGAGTCGGCAGCAACCCCATACAACCTTTGTGTGTTCACTCGAGTTCAAATCAGGTGAATCAGCTCACACCCCTCCCTCCCTTGTTCTCCCCGGTTCAATCTCTCTCTCTCTCTCTCTCTCTCTCTCTATCCTTTTTACATCACTCGATCCACTTGGACCCACAGTCAACAGCGTCAGTGTGGCAGCCGCTTTCACCACTCTAATCCTCATCCTGCTTTTGGACAGCGAGCCAAGCTCCCTATTATGTAAGGTTGTATAATTGCAAACAATCATCTACACAAAGTCGCTGTACAAGAAATTACTTGCGTAATAAATGTACTGGGAGTAAGAATTAACAGTCATTCTTCTGAACAAGTTTATTTACACCTATAAATCCTTACCTCTCCTACCTCCAGGAGCAACGCCATTCTTGGCTCTCTCCATGCAAGTCCAAATGTAAATACATTCAGATCTCAGTTGAAAGACTGGTATCAGTGCTACCGTAAGTAGCTTGGTTATTAATGCAGAGAAAATCCATTTATAGATACTCACTGGCAATGGAGAATAAGAAGTCCTTTGATATTAATGCTACAGTATACTGTATAGTGAATAGTGTATGGAAGTGCATTTCTCTGAGACTGTGTGACAGATGTTTAGTTT
>CM036537.1:8750253-8812753 GCA_020745685.1 Tautogolabrus adspersus | reverse complement strand
GGGCAACTGCGGTCCCATCAACAGGGGCAGATGACCAGTTGCCTGACAGTGGGTGTAGTCACAATAAAGGTTGCTATTTTGGTTAAAGTCAGGCATGTAGCTGTAGTGATGTGGGTCAGAGGTCACAGCATGTTGTGGTATGAACCTGCTGTCAGGGAAGGTCACCATGGAGGGCGGGGCATAGTAAGGGTTAAAGTCACATGATAAGACTTTACTGTGGTTTCCTCCGCTGTGCCTCTCCACACTGCCACATTGGGAGAAGCCAAAGTAATCCCCATTGGGAACACTTGGAAATGCAGTCAGACCCCTCTGGTCGTCATGATAACCATGGAGGAACAGCTCAGGCTGGACCACTGCTGTGGTATCAGTAGGGGACAGAAGCTCC
This sequence comes from Tautogolabrus adspersus, assembly GCA_020745685.1. Lineage (NCBI taxonomy): Eukaryota > Metazoa > Chordata > Actinopteri > Labriformes > Labridae > Tautogolabrus > Tautogolabrus adspersus. The sequence goes on along the minus strand of CM036537.1, from coordinate 8,812,368 downwards.
ACCATGTGGCCTCCACAGTTCATTTGCAGATGTTCCTGTCCTGGTGGGTCCTTATACATAGTTGCTTCCTGGTAAGCTTTGTTTGGGTCTAACTGTGGGATTTGTTGATCATTGTTTTCCACAGATGGGTTGAGGTCCGGTGATGGGCTGATCCAATCAGAGAGCAGTAACTCAATGTCCCAGGATGCCTGGCTGTCATCATCAAGGACTTCTTCAGTCATTTTTTGAGAGACATGCAGCTGCTCAGAGCTGCTTGGTGACATTTTGTCGTTGAGACGGTCCAGAGGAAGAGAGTTACCCTCAGACTTCCACACCTAGGTGATGTTGGAAAGCATTGAGAAGTTGGAGTGATGATCACAGAGGAATATATACAATATCTTTGAAAAGAAAAATTCTGCAAATTAACTGCTTTTCTTCATTTAAATGTATTTATTATGTCAGCTGAAGGTTTTTTTTGTTTACTTGAATTGTTCTTAACAAATGTCCAATGTAAGTGATGGACAGAATCTTGCTTTCGTATAAGCCTAGTAGCTAGTGTGCGCGCCCCATGTATGGAGGCTATGTCTGTGTTCAAATCCTGTGGCTCCTTTCATGCATGTCATTCCTCATTCTCTCTCTCTGATTGTTGACTGGCATTAAAAGCCACAAAATAAAACTTTCAAAAATAATAATAACTTTCTGCTAAAGCTACTATGAAGCCTGAGCCGTCTGTGTTATCCAAACTGTCAGTAGGAACACAGTCAGGGAACTTTTCACTAAAGAGACTATAACTTAAAAGATAACCAACATGGTTTGTCTAACTCAGACTACTAAATTTAGAATCACTTGAACTCTCAACACAACTTTACAATCAACATAAATCTCAATCATTTACAACTTTAAAATGTTAATTCTATGTGGCCAGTATGGACTGCAAGACCAATAACATGACCAATATCACTTTTACTACAAACATAGGTTTGTCAGACAGACTTTTTGTAGGACATTATATTAAAAAACTATCAATGTCTATTTCCCTGCAGGCCTTCTTCTGATTATGAGGTGCATTACATTTTAAACATACACTTTTGTCCAAAGTAATGTTCGCAGGAAAAAGAGCAAGATTTAAGCTATAGTTTAAAGTGCATGTATTCCAAATAACTCACAAAACTTTCAGAAAATCTATTTTAATTTATACGGTGACACTTGTAGCATGATTTAAACCGGGATATTTGAAACACTTTGGTACTATAGTACAAGTGGAGGAGTTTTCAAGAAGTAAGATTCCTATGAGTTTGACTTTTTACAAACTTCAACACCCATACTCTCAATAATGTGAGTTTGTTGTGTGGATTCACAAACACTTAAATGCAAGACTTACTGCAGGAAAGTCCATTTTTAAAGGATACTAAGCTTCTCTTTGATGCACCTTTGCAAAAAAAAAAAAAAGGGATTTGCAGTGTTTTTCCACAACTCTTTGAACCAAGGTTGTATGTGAGACTAACATTAGTAGCAAGTGTTTTTGTAAGGGTTTGAATCTGTGCAGTTAAGCATACAAGACTGCCATGCACAAATAATCTGCACAATAATAAAGATAATACAAGGAAAAGGATAATGTGACTTTCAGGTGATTCTGGGATATCTGTCAACTGCTCAGGTCAAGCTATAGGTCTCCGATCGACACTTCCTTTAGTCATGTTTTGTTTCAATCAGTATGAAGGAGTAGAACATTTTTCAACCATATACTCACCTTCATGTTGTTGCAGGAGTGAGTGAGGCTAGAGAAGGAGCTGAAGGATGGAAGCACAGCCTGTGTAACAGCCATCAAGTAGTTTGATGTGTCTGTGGATTGACCTCAGAAGCAACAAAAATGAAGTTTCTTTTTTTTTCTTTTAAAGTTTTTTTTTTACAAGACCATGATATGTACAGCTAACAGAAAGTAAAAACCCAGGTCAGGCTGCTCACACTTTGTGCTAAAAGGCTGCAGAAGTAGTTCTCTAAAACTGTCCCCTTTTCTCCATTCCTCCCCTGTCTCATCCCCTATCTCTGTCTCCCCTCTCTTGTCTATCTCTGTCAGCTGCAGTTCTAACTTCAAATCTCTCTGTCTCATGTAGGTTTTGACAGTTAGGAGGTGGAGCGTAGACATGACTTACGTCGCTGGCTCCTTTTCTATGTCCCTTAAAAATGGTTCCGTTACAATCACTTAGAAACTCTACTATCTCGCCTCGTAGTTACTGTCTTCCTGTTTGGAATCTATGAAAAAATGAATGAGCTGTCATTTCCATGTTGTCTTATTAAATGTATTCTCCTTAGATCCAGACTTGATATTAACAAAATGTTAATGATAAGATAAAGCGCTATACAAGCTCAAGTCCATTTACCATTTACCATAAAGTCCCAGTCATCTCTTTTTGGTTTTCTCAAGTCTCAGTGTCCACAGTATACTGGCATTCACTTCTTTAAAGGTAAATTAGATTCAATATCCTCTAAAACCTACCTAAAATAAAAAGTAGTTACACTAAAATTGCTATTGTTCATCTGAAACTATTATGAACTTTTTTATTTAGCCTACCAAGTCGTTCAACTGATTTGTACCTATAATTGACACATATTACCATAATATGAATGCATTGAATGACAAGAGTTGAAAAGGTATTAAATTCAAAGTCCTTTACATACAGAAAACAATTGAGGAGAGAACAAAATACATCAAAACAGAAATATAAAGAATTAAGTGAGATAGATTAGAATAAGGAAACATTTTAAAATAACTAAATTGAAGACATGACCATAGTTAAAGTGTTGCTACAGTTAAGTAGCCTTCGTATGCGACAGAGAACAAATCATCACTCGGACAATGAAAACAATAGATGTGTTTATCACTTGAGTGAAAAAAGTCCTCTGAAGAGTAAAGTAGGGAAACACAGAAAGGTATCCAAGGCACTCTGTGCCTCTCCACACGGATGGAAAAATAAAAAAACAAATCAGGGCACTACAATAAATATCTATTAGTGATAAAATAACACAAGTTAAAAATTACAATATAATATTATCATAATGTTGATTCAATTAAACAATTAGTCATACCATAACATACTAGAAGTTTAATGTAATTCTGCAAAAGCACCCCTTACACTGCAACACATCATGTACATCCACTATCTAAGAAAGCACACTTTGGCACACAGGGCAGAGTGTTGGCACATGTAGAGTGTATAACATGCATAACAAGAAACAGTGTTCCTTGACAACAAGCTCTGAGTGTATTTTAAGATCTAATTTATTATTTATTTATTTATTAGAGAGGTCAAAAGAGACATTCGATGAGATAACACAATTCAAACAGACATTGGAAATGATAAAAAACAAACATGGAATGTGCATTACTTGTTCACCTACATATACCAGACAATCAAGCTTCAGTTTAGAAGTCTGCAATACAAACCTCATGTCCTCATATTTACACAAGTTCTGGTATTCAACACACAATCCGCATACACACATTTACAGGCCTCTGTCTTCTCTGAGTACGTGCGGCTCCGACTTCTGAGAAGAGCTGTGTTGACGGTGATTATGTTCTGGTTGCTGTTTATCTGTTGATGTAAGTAAGAGGTAGGCTGCTGTCTTCATACAGATAATGGACTCCTGACTGCTGCTGATCCTCGATGACTTGCCCACCATGATAAACACTCTCTTTTTACCTCAGAGAGACATCTACACAAGACTGAAAACTGTGGTAGCCTATGTACAAAACAGTCCCCTCATGGCTTTAAACACATGAGACAAGTTCATTTTCACCTTGTGTGTGTGCCAGAAGCAACTTCTTTTCCTGGGAGTAACTTGTGTGAGTATAATGTTAACAAACAACAAGAAAAAAATATGTGCACATAGCTGTAGGCTATGAGTTTTACAATGGAGTCTAAAGGCCCTTTAATGCAGTTAGAAACCATGACAAATCAGTAAGCTATTGATACTGAGCCTTACAATCCCCTCCTATATACGCAAATTACTTTTCTCCTTGCTACATTTTTATCCAATAATATTTTACTATGACGACCTTGTTTTCGAACATTATTTATTCAAATATTTTCTTTACAGCATTTCTTTTTGGGCTAAGTGATATGAGATATGTTTTATTATCAGCCCTGTGGGGAATGTGGACAATTGTAATTGTAAATATAGAAACATTAGACATTTATGATGTGGTAACACCACAGCAGAAATATCCCCAGAGTAACATGTCTAGTCCATAGCTTGTATAAAATGTTTGAACTTGAAAATGATAGCAGTGAACTCTAAATTCTTTAAATTTTTGCCGGTTAAAAGGAAGTTTTTCCTAGCCACTGTAACTTTACTAAAGGTTGCTTAATGTTGTGCTCATGGTGGATTAATGTTGGGTCTTTGTCAATAACATAACAAAATTCAGGGTTTTTACCTATACTCTTCTGTAATATAGGCTAGGCTAATATAATAAAGAAAGTCATTTACCTGCTCTTTTGTAACATAATATAACAAAGAGTAAGGTATTGTACCTATTGTTTTGTCAAGTGTCTTGGGATCACTAATTTGTTCATCATTTTTATGAATTGGCGCAATAAAAATAAAGATTGATTGATTGACTAACTATTTTTGCACATTAACATCCAGATAAAGAGATCAGCCTTAAAAGGACTAGATGTCTTTGTCTCCCTCTAGTGGCCACATGTCGTAATTGCATCGGTCTGTTGAAGAAAAAAAAAAAAAAAAAGGTAAGTTTTGAGGAAAAAGTCCCTGTAAATTATACAACACACGTTTAAAATCTGATGTTATACCACCGTACAATGTTAAAAAACATCGGACGTAAGAAAAGCCTTCTCGTATTATTACGGACGTGCTGATGTGTACGGGTTGCCATAGAAACAGACGTGCGTTGTTTTCCACACAGGAGGAAGACAACAAGAAGTGTTCGTGTTAACTTTGTGCTTCTGATGAGAGAAGTGTGTGAGTAAGTTTTCTCTTTTTTTGGTGATTTTACATTCCTTCTTTTCATGAAACTTCTTACACTTCTAATCATCAACCTTTTCTTAACGCTTGATGACCAATCAGCAACGAATGTAGCCTAGAGCCTATCTTCTGTAACTCAACACTATTTTAGCTAGACCATTTCTTACTATTCTAGTGTTGTTTTGAACAGTGAAGTCAATATATACAACCACTTACGTGTGCTTAAAGGCCTATATGTCAGATATTTTAATGACCAATTTTTTAAAGTTTTGCCCTGCTGCTGTGAATCAGACAATCTCCCCTCATCATATTATTGTGATCTACAAAAAAAGCCTGTTTTAAGATTTCTTTCACGATCATAAATTAAAACTAAGCTATATCTCTATCTTCTTTCAATAGATAAACCATTGGGGATTGTGTCTAGGCTGCTGATGGAGGCCTCCGCACAGAGTAGGCCTAGGGTTGGTGGGGGACTGTGGAATAACCCCAGAACCACCCAGTACAGCAAGGAGACCCAGGATATGCTGAGATGTGAGATTTTGTGCTTGTTGATATGTTGGTGTAAAAGTGAAACAAATACAGTCATTTGTGTGCATATATATCTTTAAAATGTTCATTATTTTCTCTCTTTATGCTCAGTAATGATGCAGGAATCAAGGCTCAACAACCTGCAGACAAAGCAGATCAACGACTGCCTCGAGAGTAAGTTTGAGACTTTATGATACATTTTTGCTGATTATTTGAGTATTGTATTGTACAAAGATATACAATAGATCTAGAGTTTAGAATATCATAAAGTAATAAAATGTTAACTACACTGTTAACTGCAAAACTCAACAGCTGTATATTGTAGAGTTATCATCTGAATAATTTGCATCTGACCTTTTACTTTCTACTTTCCCCCATAGACGGAGCAGCTCTACCGCTGACCTCTGATCCCACATGGTCAGCTTCCCCATCTCAACCAAAACCCTGTAAATCTGCTCGGAAATGCTTACCAGGCAAGTCTCAGAAGCGGAGTGCTGAATCGTGTCGTTCTGGGGACAACTACACAAGAGAAAAGTTCCGCCCTGGTCCTACAAGTACGTTTTTGAAGCCGATACAGTTATCACCCGTTTTAATGTTTAATGAAATTGGAATATACCCTGCTTTCATCATGGAAACGTTGGCAACCATTTCTGATATTTCTTAATTTTGGAATATATTCAACAAACTTTTTCTCCAATTCACCCAAGGAGACCTAGAGAAAGAGAAGAGGAGGCTTCAGAGTATTTTAGCAACAGGACGAGAAGAGCCCCAAACTCCAGTGAACCAAAATGTTCCTGCATGTGAGAACCCAGAGGAGATTGACAGATATCAGGAAGGTGAGGCTGAATGCACTGTAACAGATGATGTAGGAAAACAATGCAGGAGTACACACCATAATAAATTTAGGTTGTTTTGTTGAATTACTTATTCAAGTTCTGCTCTGCTTGACTAAATATAGTCAGCACACCTAGAAAAAAAAAGTGTACTCTTAACGGTTCATTTCTTTTGTAGTACTGGATGAGATAGAAGACAGAAGACAGTTTCTGGCCGATATGGCCTCTCTGGGAAAGGAGAAGCCGTACATTAACATCATCAACAGTGAGATATCACAGGTAAATAAGCACTGGTTTACATATTGGCTTCAGTTCCGTTGAGAAAGTGTACACAAAGTTTTTTAAACTTGATTGATTTATGATTATGCACTCTATGTATAATGGGCATTGCATAAAAAATGACAGTAAAGGTCTATTAATTATTCTTTCTCATGTTCAATTGCACTTCAACCTGTTCTGTGACCCCCAACAACAGAGAATACGGGAACTGGAGTTGTTGGACAAGGAAAAAAGAACTGAGAAAGAAGTAATAACCTCTGAGAGGAAAGAAGAGACTGCAGAACAAAAACCCTGGACATGAAAGAGACTGGGGTTAACATTCACTGCCACTGACTGGAGCTGAAGAAATTACCAAGAAATCTGGTGCATGCAATACATCTACAAAGAGGTGTGATCCAAGTGTGGTAGCTGACCAGCTGCACTCTGCTTTAAATTTACAAGCACAGCAATGAAGACTATATAAAAGCATGAAATAAACAGTACACATTCCCAGCTTGCATGAAGTTATTTTATTCCTCTGCCTTCCAGTGTCAGTATTCTTTATAAACTTGCTGCTGTTGTAGGACAAAGGTAAGCTGACAGAAATGTTGCGCTACAGAAGCCTACAGAGGCACGAAGGAGAAACACGGCAGAAAAACCAAGACAATGTTAAAGATACATCAGGAACAGAATGAGTAAACATGTCGACATTTACATTAGCTCAAACAAATGATGCTCAACTAGATCTGCAGTTAAATACATGGCACTTGTACGGTCAAAATTGACTTAAAAAAAAAAAAAAAACACCTATAAGGCAAAAAACAAACAGAAAGGCAGAGTGAAATATAAATTAATGATTGCATATATGTTTAACAATTGTTAAAACTTTAGTTTTTCTACAGCTGTTAAGATACTGTATGTTTGCCTTTTGTAACTTCATGAATGCATGTTTGACCTTTCATATGTCACAAACAGACAGTTAAATACTTTCTTCAATGCTTCTCTTCCAGACCTCACCGCCTCTTAACAATCTGATTTGAGTCTTCTTTTTTTCCTCATTTAAACGCACATACACACATAAATACTGTATCCTCATTCAACCAAGTCTTGGGTGATATGCATTCACACAAGTGACATATTTCAAGTGACGGTTTTAGCAAAACTATCAACAACAAAAATAAAAAACAAAAAAACAAGCAAACCACCAACAATCATGACGTAGCAGCTAGAAGAGCTTAGGTATCAATTGTCGATTGTGTTTTTCAAGGGTAGATGTTGCAAGGGTTTCAAGCAAAGTTCACTTGTAAAAAAAAACAAAAAAACTTTTTCAAGAGTACCACAGTATTAAATGAAGCATGACATGGAACCTTCTAAGATATCTATGTACTGACCTTTGGAATCAACGAGGAGATAGGTATTCAAGGAGTGTAAGTCAGAAGCAGAGTAAAAACATGAAATATTAAAAGATATCAGGGAAGAATTTTCAACCAGCTTACTTCATCCAAAGTGAAATGTGATGAATCACACGTTTGCTGAGCTTCAATGAAAGATCTACAGGGCAGAGATGCTGTGCAATGCAATGATAGTAAAGCACCAAATCAGAGCATTAAATACTCCGTACTTTGCTTGTTTAAAAGGCCAGGGAACAAACATGTCAACTCTTAAAGGTAGGCAACTGAAAATGGTCTTTAAAATAAGTCAGATAGCAGGAAGTGGACTATTGGTTGCACTTCAAGTCATGAATGTGACAGTTAAAATCAAAGGAGACCTCATCTTCCTGGCCTGATGTATTTCTTTCCTCCTTACATCCTTTATTGTCGTCAGTCTGCTTAAAAAACAACTCTCATATCCTCTTGGAGGAGAACTTGTCCTTTCTATGGAGATTTCTCTTTACGGGGGCTGTGGCTCTTGCCTGGCTCTCCTTTGTGGCTCAGCCTCTTCAGCACCTTGATAGGTTTGAACTTTGAACCCTTTTTCTTCTGCGGCTCAGCCTCAGGGTCCTTATGGAAGTCTGAAGAGGATAAACATGAGAAAGAAAACAACATGAACATTTTTATTCTAAATAAAAACAGTAAGGTGAGATTGGACATTTACATTGTTTCTATATAAACAGATGTTTATCTAAAGAGTCCTTATCCAGCTACTGGAGTCTTCATCCTACCTTTTTTCTTCAGCATGGCCTCCATAAGTTTATCCTCCTCTTCTTCCCTGTGAAAGACACACGGTTAGTAGTTGCAGAGTATTTATGATAGTTAGACTCATTGCAGGGTAACACAGTTAACTGCGTGTCATTAGTCACCTCTGTCTGTCCTGGTCCATGTTGTTGACGATTTGGTTTCGTTGTTCAATGATGGTTACAAGCTCAGCCATTAGCTCCTGTTCCCGACTCTTGTCCTCCTCCGACCAGTCTTTCTCTGAGAAACAAGGGTTTTTTAATGAGTGATTTCATGTTCTTTCTTTTTATTGTTGTTTTGAAAAGTTTTTGAATTATTGACGGCACAGTAGATCATCAGTTAAAAGCATAAATGCACTCCTGATTTCATTGACCTATTCTATTCTGTCAGGGAACCATTACACTAAATTTCAGAGCAGTGTGCAGAGGACTACTGTAGGTGTTGAACACGTTCAATATTCACAAGATAGAAAAAAGGAGTTTTCACTGTGAATGACAATATATTTCTAAATAACCTTATCTGGGTAAATACTGATTTTTATCACTTTTTGTAAAAAAAAAAAAAGTTTTTTATACCGTTTCTTTCCTGTCTTCTGATGTGTTCTCCTACATTATCATCAGAGTGCATAAAGGTTCTTCATTGGATGATACTTTTGTTTTAATTTAGCATAATTCTGTATATTAGTATTTCTGCATAATTATGTGTAATATAGCTTGCTATACATTTGAGTTCATATTGCTCAATGCTTCTTTGACTATACGTGCTCACATGATGAGACCAAACATACCTGGTTTATTGAGAAGACACCTCAGCTCATACTCCACGTCTGCTTGCCTCTCTTCCAGGTTTTGCTGCTTTGCTCTGTAGAGCGCAACAATAACACAGTACATTAAATATCAGTAACATCCATTTACAACTGTACTTTGAACTTTTTTATAAGTCTAAACATCAAAAGTAATGAGCCAATATAAATGGCGACAGGGCAATAAACATTGCTTATTCCCCAAAAACTAATTAGCAATGCTTAAAGCACAGGAAGTTTGATCATTAGAATTAGTCGCCATAAGTTAGCACAACTCAAATTTAGACCACGAGCACGTCGATGAATGCAACATAAGGTCCTGTGTCTAACGAGCCTTTTTCCGAGTGCCAACGTCTTTTTTGCAATTGCTTCTAATGAGGAGAGAGTGTTTGCAGCAGCAGAGCGCTTTGAGTTCAAAATCTTTCAAGTTTTCAGAAAGGCACTGTTGATGTCACCGCTGTAAAATAAACGATATTCCCCATATATTTGTCTCCTACGGATCGTGTCTTGTACCCACATCCTCTTTGCTCCGTGTCTGATCGGGAAAAAAATAATCTCAAATGGAAAACATGCAGTAAAAAGCAACAGAGCAGTGTCGGTCATACAGCAGCCGTTATCAACAGACTGTCATAGAGACAGGACCGACATGCAGTGCTTTTATTCTTGGCGCACTGACGCTTCATGCGAGCACTTCCGAGCGCATTGCCAGCGCTCTTTCTGTCCGGAAAAAACGCTGGGTAGACTCTGGGCCGAATTGCGCAAGACAGAAGATTCGAAATTTTTAGCACTGATGTGCAAAAGTAGTTTGTGTGTAGAGCCAATGACTTTATACTTAATTAATATATTATAATGCCGTTTTACGGTTTATGATATTGATTTGTAGTTTAACAAAATTACAAATTAACATCATCAGTATTAGAAAAAGCTAGTACTTTAGGATTCTCCTTTTTCTTTTTAAATGCATCTACATGTACAACGAGTGTACAGTGTCTTTGACTTCCTGAAAAGTGCTTTATAAATAAAATGTATCATTATTATTTTTTATGTAAAAATGATTTCTCAAATCACAGGTTTTGGAAGGAGCGACTTCTGTTGGGAACACATTTCTACTTAGCACCAAACTTGCAGCAATGTAACACTTACGTGTAGACCAGCTCAGCTTCTCGTCGCACTAAAAGGTGTTTCTCGTGGATGAGAGTAAACCAGTCCACCAACAGGTGCTCCTCATCCTCATCTGAAAACATCAAAGGGGAACACAGAAATAAACAAATATGACTCTATTCCAATTTTGCTGTTATAACAACTCTATCATTTTCACACATTATTTCAGGATGTTTGTTAATATTCCTGTACTTTTGTTTTTTTAAAGTTTTTAACTTGAAATGTACATTTAAAGAACCAATATCATGCTGCAGATGGTCGCCTCGATCCTGTGCTCTCTTGTACTACTCATGTTTTTCTTTAGTTATTGGTTCCATTTCTCTGGTCACATTAACTAGAGAGGAACTTCTGAATTGTGTTTAATTTTTGATGTCTGTACATAGAGTGCATAGTTTACTGAAGTCAGATTCCTTATATGTGTAAACATACCTTGCCAATAAAGCTGATTCTGATCTCACTTATATGTACTGCATGATGAGACAGGCTCATAACTTTACAATAAGTAACTGGGATCTTTTTTTTCTTTAGTAATCTCTATGAAAAATAATGGGTTATGTTACCATTAGGGTTGTCTCTCAGCTTCTTTTCCAGCTCCACTCCCCTCTTCTCCAGTTCATCCAGCTGCTTCTCCAGCTGACTCATCTCCCCGTGGATGTCCTCTACTGGGATGTACTGATCTGACTGCACCTGGATGGATGGACAGATCATTTGAGTTCTTCTTCTGTGTCATTACAGAAGTGGGGACATCCGTTCTTTTTGTTATTGATATATGCTAAAGCATACAGCAAATGTGTCTTGGTACCTTGCGTTTGATGAGAGGGAAGCCATGACCTGGTGCCGGGGGTCTTGCAGGTCGAGGGCCTTTTGGCGGTTTTGCTTTGGATTTAGCAGGGGAAGGAGAAGCTTTCCTGTTAAACGGATTCTCCTTGCAGATCCGCTAAAATTAGAAAAGAAATACAGCTATAATATACCATGTAACAGGAAGTATTTCTTTATATAAGGAGTTTGGCCTCTTACCTTGTTGTGTGACTGGCTGCCCCCTGAGGCCAAAGGACTTGGGGTTGTGGGGGGTCGTGGAGGGGGTCCGGTCCCTTTGCTCCCCGTGCTACGACTGGTCTGTGGGGTGGCTGGGGCTGAGCTGGCATTTGATGGCATGGGAGAGGGGTAGGGACTTGGGGAGGGGTGAGGCAGAAGCTCATTTGATGAGGAGAAAGAAGGGGCTGTAGGTTCACACGGTGAACAGATGGAAGGCTCTGAGACACTTTTGGTGAAGGCGTGTAGCTGGTCGCTGCTGGCACTGCCACCTGACGGGGGGTGAGAGGAGCTGTGGTCGGAGCCAGAGGACAGGCTCTCTGTGCTGAGAGCTGGAGAGGGAGAGCAAGAGGAAAGCTGAGGGTGGGAGGAAACTGAAAGGGAAAGGTTTCGTAAAAAAACCAAGAGCAGAGGGAACAGACATGAAACAAGAACAAAGTAGTTGGGACAGATTGAAAATTGATAGTGTGTAGGAAAAAAAATAAAAAATAAAAAAATAAAAATTAGCATCCATGAAAAGCATCCCACTTTATATCTTCTCTGTCTCACAACATCAATGTTTATCTTAACTTCACTGAGGAGTACTTTCATATTTGACAGGGTCTGTTTATTTCGAGCCCTTTAAATAAACAACATCACTGCTGAGATCAATTTTTTTTTAGTGTTATTCAATGTGGAATTGAGAAAGTAAGGGTGTGAAGCCAATTCTGTGTTTGATATTTGCAGTTGTGGCATATGGCTGTGTGGAGGAGGAAGATGAACTGTCAACAAAGCCGATCATCATTTAAACACTTGGACAAAGCTGATATCTCTACATGACAACAAACGTTGACACTTTCATCTCAAACGCATCTGTTAGCACCGATCACCTGAGGTGTTTCAAATTTGACTTGCTGTCGAAAACATACAAAATACACCAAATACTGCTATATCATAACAGGTAGTGGCAGCATGGAGAAAACATCATGATTAAACACTTTTTCTAAGTGTTGTTATGGTGCAAAAGATCCCAGTTAATACGCACGTTTTTCATGAACTTTCCTGCAGAAAAAAGGGTCCTGACGTGTTGATATTTCAGTGTGTTTGGATACTTTGTGTCAATCTGTGCTTCGGCAGTCAGTAACTTAACATTTATAACATTATCAAAGTTATAAACTGTGTAAACTTAGCCAAACAAACTCTATCACAGATTCCTGTGTGCGGCCCAAAAAACATGAGATATCGTTAATAAACGTGCACTCCCATTTTTTTAAATGTCTGACTCATCCAACACACTGCAGGAGCAGCCTGTGCAAAGACACACACATCCTCTAAACAAACTGTGTACAACACATGTTCAATATAGTCATTGTGTAGGTACAGACAGAGCGTTTTCTATTCTGTGTTTGTAACGTTTTTGTACTTTGTTGGAGGATCACAAATTCTGTTCTTGAAATGATGCAGCTTTTTACAATTGTGATCACTTTCACCTCTACCTTTTCACATTTAAAAATGTCTACACTCAACTGAAGTGTCATCATACACACGTGAGAAATACCCTCTACACAAAATCACAAAAAATGCAGCTAACTTGTTTTTGCATTTTATTCCTGATGATATGACAAACTTAGTAGAAAAACTGCAAGAGAGAACGGTTCTAGGTTGGTAAAATGTGAAAGTGATCAGACTTACCCTGGTTACCTGCAGGTGTTCGTGGAGCTTGAGGTGCCAGTCGTTTCTTGCTCTTGCTGCTCCCAGGACTGGCAGAGCGAGATGAGCTCCCTCCACTAGGAGAAGTTTCAGTATCTCCTGCATCGGCTGCCTGGGTGATGCTGTACCATGGGTGACTAGCCACAACAGTGGCTGGTACTGCCCCTCCTTCAGGCCCCTCTTCTTCCTCCTCCTCGTTATTTTCATCGTCATCATCCTCAAAGGGATTGGAGGGCGGAGGGGGTGTGCTTGGTCTGGAACCCTCTCCTTTAAGAGAGGACATAGAGCCTGTATTGGGAGGGGTTGCCAGTCCAGCTTGGGGAGGGACAGGGGCTTTCTTCTTCCGGGTTTCTGATTTGACCAGGGCAAGCCATGGTGGGTCTTTGGGTTTATGGGTGCCACTGGACAGGCTGGACAGTGAGATACAAAGACAAGGATGGAAGGGGTCACAGAGAGGAAGACAAAAAAATGCAGCCAAATGGAGGCATGGAAGGGCAAACAACTGCAATGCATGCTGTAAGCGGAAAAAGACTTTGATGATATGGTAAAGACAGATGAAGATGGGGGTAAACGATAGGAAAAGATTCATTTAAAAAAAGCTCAGCTACCTTCCAGGGGACTGAGATCTTTCTCGAGGTTTGGGAGGAGTAGGAGGCTTCTGGTTTTCCCCTGTGGTTGAAATTGAAATGTAAGAATGATAATCAACACATCATTTTATTCATCTGAAATCATTTATATTCTTGATTGATGACACACCAACTGTAAGACCATCTCCTGTCCGGGGCAGGCGAACCCGAGGGGCAGGGCGAGGAGGAGGGGTGGGCTCAGAAACCCTACGGGGTGCTGGCACAGGCCGACTGGCACCCTCATGATGACTGATGGGTGTAGAAGGGAGGTCCCCATTAGTTGTTAATTTGGCTGGTGTTGTGGTATCTTCCTCTTTCTCCTCCTCTCCCTCCTCATCATCACTCTCATCGAATGGGTTGGGAGGAGAAGAAGAACGTGGCATCTCCTCAGGCTCTCCAACGCCCTCGATCTCTTTTGTTATTTCCAAAGAGGCTGATTTATCCGTTGTAGCAGCAGAAACTGTGACAGAGTCATGTTGAGGTGTGTCAGTCTCATTTTCTTGCCTTGCTGGAGAAGGAGTCTTTGCCCGGTCCCTGTCACAAGGGGATGTGTGAGGAACTGTGCTGCGGCCAACCCTGGCAGACTGGACCACTACTGGTTTCTTGCTAAGATCTGGCCGGCCATTCTGATTGGCTAAAGTTTTTCTTGTAAGGTGATGTGTGCAGACCAAGGCCCCAGAGATGCTTCCTAATTTGTAGGATCCAGGAAGCAAAGTGCTGTGACACTCTGTGCACCTGAGACAACAATGACACAGAACAACATTAAGATCTTCTAAAAGTCTAAGTATAAGGTATAAAAGGCACAAAAGATTAATAACAACGATGCTGCTGTGGATCAGTGATAGAGTCGGTCATCTCTCAACCGGTTGGAACCCCAGCTCCTGCAGCCACATGTTGTTGTGTCCTTGGGCAAGACACTTAACACCAAATTGCTCCTGCTGCATCGTCAGCGGCGTATGAATGTGCATGAATGAATTAGTTAATATTGATGGACACTTTACTTAGCAGCCTCTGCCATCAGTGTATGAATGGGTGTGAATGGGGAAATGTGACCTGTGTTGTAAAAGCGCTTTGAGTAGTGAGAAGACTTACCATTTACCAAGTACATATTCTAAATGTCTCCTCGAGTTATAATCTGTCATACATTCATACAATTGAATGCAGTTTTTCAGCATTAGTCAAACAATGTATTTAAAAAATCTGTAATTTTTCCTCTAAATAGCAAATGACACTGAAAGAGAAATTGTATGCTGATAATGCACAGTGAACATTTTTAAATCAGCCTCCAAAGGATTAATTTTGTATAATTATGCTGATGGCAGAAAGAAAAAAAATGTTGTTGTCTGATCTTTTCAATCACATTAAACTAAGACTAAAATCTTTAGTTATCACCAAACCCTCAAAGAAGTGCCTTTTTAAATTGTGTAAATCGAGATAAGTGAGGATCACGCAACATTGTAAACCCGTGGCTTTTAATGTGTTTTTAACAAACTGGTAGTTGTAGCTGTAACAGCAGTTTTCACCTGAAGCAGTTGCGATGGTAGAGTTTGCCGTCGACCAGAAATCTTTGCACCAGGTGGACGTGTTCCTGGCAGGCGGCGCAGGTGCTGCTGAGTGTGCTGCGATTGACTTCTGAAAACACTCCCACACCTGTCTGCGCAGGCCCGCTCGGCTAGTGCAAGCGGCCGGGTTGTTGTTTGCAGGCGGACGACAGGGAGGAGACATCAGGGGAACAGGGGGAAGATGAAGGAGTAATGGGGGAAGGGGAGATCAAACACGGAGTCAGGATTTCAGGATGTGGATTATTCATTTTGTTTAGCTAGCTACATCTACTTCACTAATTTAATATCTACTGCTCATTGATTCCCAGGGTCATTCCTGCAACTCTTTTTCTGTTAACAGCAGCATTTGATCAACACAAAAATGTTTATCATGATAAAAAATAAGGATTAGTAAAAATACTCCAAAGAACTTGGGTTAGTGGCTCAGGGAATCACATAATTTGGAGACGATTGATACTTAGTAATGATATGTTTCTTTGAGGCATTATTTTGGTAAGTAGAAAGGGGTAAGCAGCAGCATATTCCAAAACGTTTCACACAGTGTCTTGTAGCACTACTGTTAGTATTTTGGATTAAAGCGATGGTTAAAAAAGACTGACCTAACTGTTTAGCTTTTTACCTCCTAACCCACCCCCACCCCACCCCCATCCTACTGCCTAGGCTCAGGACTAGAGAGTGGAGGGGGGGGTCAGATGTGAGGAGGAAGAAGAGCAGGAAGAGGAGGGAGTGGGATGAATTTCCATCTGAAGAGGGGGGTTGGGGGTTGAACGTTGAGGATGCTAGCACAGAGAAGTATGGCGATGGAGGAAAGAAGTTGAGGGCATGCAAAGAAAAGAGAGACAGGATACAGAAGCTATCTTTATAGGATTACTCTACCTCTGTTGCTTCTATTTCTCCCTGCTGTGCAACACAAAGCCCACACAAGGAAGTGGTACGTATAAAACATTTGGATATGGTGCATTGTTGGGACTTCAATGGCAGGATGGGATTTGTATTGCACAGATGTGATGACTTAATACTCCCACAGAGCACATGCAGAATTATACTTAGATAATCCAAGGCTTAATACACACAAATATACTACCAGAAAAAGATTTGTGAGGCTTCAGTGGGCTTCTTCAGGCCTCATAAGGACACCGCAAACTCAATAGCTATACCCCTATCAACATGCAGTATCATGTAAATATGATGCAGTCAAGTGATTCAGTTTGAACAGGTATTATATGGGCCCAGAGCAAAGAGCCAATGTATAATCAAAACATGCACATTCCTTTTTATTTCTGCACATTCTCCTGTTGCCAAGTGTTGTCTTACCTCAGACTCAACAACTTTGTCTTCTAAGAGAGTTGGAGGCTTTTTCTGCACTGGCTCATTGTGACCACCTGAACTCAGCCTTTTCATACAAGGAGGGTTTGCTGTGGAGAAAGAAATAATCAGTTAATTGTGTCAACTAATCATCTAAGCTGTTGGAACATCAAAAGGCTATTTCATCTCTGGCTGTGCAGAGGAAGGATAGAATTCATGACTCGGAAATTATGATTGGACAATAAATATAGAGTCACAATCCTTGAATACAGCTATTATAGAAAAAGAATTTAGTCAAAGATGTAAGTACAACATTTCATTTCATTGGTTTTATTTTGTTCTGTTTAAGCAGTACAATGTAGAGGCATCCTTTCTTTACACTTAGGCCTACACAAAGAGCAAACGGGTGAGGGAAGAAGAAAAACGTATTAACCTGCCCTTTTTACAAAAAATTAAATTAAAAGATAATGAACCACACTTGGCGTCAAACATGAATGCAACATTATACAGCATGTTGGTTTTGTCCGCTTTGACGCCCACCAAAGGTCTCTGACTGCAACTGCACTGTCTTTTATGTGAACTTTAAATATGATCCATCTTAATTTATCGTACTCACCTTGAGACTTGTTGTTGAAGAAGTTGTAGTACTGGGAGACGTACGTGATGATGCTGAGCCGGTCAGGAACCTTCATGGACACCATGTCTTCAGGATCCAACAGGGCCGGAATACCCAGCTGTGTCTCAGCCACTTCAAACGCCTATGACAGTGAAAAGAGAGAAAAGGAGTTCAGGAGGGAGGTAGGTAGTAGCATACGAGTAAGAATGTATAGTACAAATAATAATAAAAAACACAATCATTTTATTACATATGCTGTGTATTAGAACCAGGGACATGACTGTTTGGGATTTTTAGGGTTTGAAGTAGCCGCATTGACAACAGTTGACGGTGTGGTATATGGATCAGCTGATGTAAATTAGAGAATGAATACAGAAGGACAACTGTCTGTTGGCACATCTTCACAACAAAGCATGATAACCACACGTGGTTCACGTTATTTTAAACTCTGATAACTGCTCTGTGATCACATCTGACTTAAGCTGTCTTATTCTTGCCCTCCTCAGTACATCATGCACATCTTATTACTAAATAAATAAAGAGCACTACATATCCCGTTTAGTCAGCCTTGCTTTAATGCATAAACTATGCCTCCAACTGTTGGAATGACACAAGAAATAAACAAAACTATCGTCCCGAGACACAGCAGAGAAATATTAAACCAGTCTTTTATAAGAAGAGGGTGCTCTGGTACTCCATGTGATTGTTGCCACAGATACGGAGAGAGTAGGTGGTCCTTCAGTGTGGCCCAAGACACGAGTGTACAAACTTACCAGGCAAATAAAGACTAATGCCACTACTTTATCAAGCTGTCTAGACCGGGTATATGCACGGCTTAATACCACAAGGGAGGGAGGGAGTGCAAATATGGTTGATCAAGATGTTAAGCATCTGTACCGTGAAAACATTTCCCTTAAACTAAACCCTTAACCTTGTTATTATTCATTACATTACTCTAAATGTAAACACACATTTGCATGTGTGCAACTAACAAAGAAAGACGCTTGCCATCGCCCAATAACCAGCACATATCTGATGTATCTTCACTCTGCTGCCCACAACATCAGTACTGTGATGTCATGTTTTCTCTTCAAGGATAACCAACAGTCTAATGAAAAATTCCTCAGCAGAAATGAGAGCGTAGCTGAGTTTACATAACAACACGGATACAATTGTTGGCAGTCACAGAACACTGAAATAATCCGACTGAAGTGGAACTAAACCTGAACTTATTAAAATGCCTTATATAAATAAACACCTGGTTTACATAAAATATTATTCCCTCTTCTTGGTTAAAATTACTCAATTTCCTGAAGTTAAATGAAACTGAAATAATGCTCTATAAGCTGATGACATGTTAATGATTCTCTTCACACAATGGTAGTTTAAGTACAATACAGAGATTTTAAAACATTCAACTAACTTAAGTCAATCATATTTGTTTATTGTGAGTCTAATCCTCCTGTGGACAGGTGATGAGAACTAGCATGCATACTAAAACACTTCAACAATGCATCTGGTACGTCCAATGTATCTGTAATGTCCATGCCAAATAGAGTCTATCTAATCTAATCAGGATGCTTATAGTCCTTTACAGTCAGATAGTGTGAAGCAGGTCTAACTAACGTTTGACAGAAGTATGGACTAGTGCATGTCAGGCTCACCTGCTTTCATGACCCTCCCATAAACCTTATTTAATTTCAGGTCTGACCCTTTGGTAAAAAAAAAACCTTTACCTGTTTAGAATGAGACTTTCCCCACCTGCAGGGCTGTGGTCTTTTATTCAAACAAATACAGGTAATTCCCTTTCAGGACCAGTGATATCCGTTTTAATAATACACTTCAGAACAACAGATGATTCCATTTAAGGCGCTCACATCAGCCTCCTTAAAATTAAAATCTGATTTGAGTTATTTTCGCATTTAGAATCACAGATTAATTCACTGCATCCATAAGGCCTAAATCTGAGTTGGTCGTTTCTTTATTTATAAAAACTCAAATGACAACCTGTCCACAGAGAATTAATTTGTAGAGCCAAAACCAGCTGCCTCACTCAACCTGAAGCTTTTGTAAACAGCAGCAAAGTGCTGCCAAAGCTTGGCTCAGACTGAAAATGTGGTGACTCCTTTTTCATCCTTCAACATCCTGTTAACTTTAAGATGATGTGCAAAAACCCCCAAAAGGGAAATAAGTTTTAGAAAAAAAGGTTCTTCATTGGTTCCAATCCTCTGATTTATAAGCTGAAAATTCAGCACTTTTGCACTTAAAATCCTCTTAACATGGTCCCTCCACAGGCTTATGTCAAGGTTTGTTTCCATTACCCAGAATGCTTTGGCTTGCTCTGTGAGTCTCTTACCCTCAACAGTACTTCTCTCCACACTGACAGTCAAATACACCCAAGTCCCTACCACCATGACTGCATGCAATCTTTAGGCTTAATTAGTTTATGGCTGAAAGGAGAACATTCAGTAACAGATGCTATGCCTGTCACTAAGTGCTAGGTTTAAGCTGTCCATGAGGTGATGTAACCCTACCTCAAAGAACAAAGTGTAACATTAAACAAAACATCCATACAAGATGATAGACGTGTTAAAACTTCAAAATATAGAGATCTCAAATTGACTCACCAGTCGGTTGTTCTCGTAAACATTCTCTTTAGACAACGAACAGAAGTCTCTGGAATGAAAAGACAGAAAACAGGTTAATAAATCAAAACATCTAAGATAAGGGTTTCATATAGTACATAGTGTGTAGTGTGTTTAGACTGTCTGCATCAACTGCAAATCTTTGTATTTAATTTTATATATTGGAACTCCTGTAGAAGACTACAAAGAAGTTACTGTCTAAGTCATGCTGACACAGGCTGGCACTGTATTTAGCCTGCTGACCCGTTTCCACATATGTTATGAACCATCAAGAAGCTATTACTGGCTTGACACCATGAGAGGCAGTAATGGTGAACAGCAAAGCTTCCCAAGTGTCCCAAACCACCCACAAATGACGCCTGTTGTGCAAAACCGCTAGGACAAAAGGAAACAAGGTTCTGCATCAAACAGGCGAGATGGGCTGATAATTACAAGGCCCTGCTTTGAAAGGCCTGGAGCGAAGAACTGAAGGCAGGCCTCTCACCAGTAAACATCCTGCAGTAAAACTGGAAAATATCTTAGGTGTTCTGGAAAGGAAAGTGTGGTTGTGTGCTTAAGTTCATGGACAAAAGTGTGTAGTAGCAGCAAGGGCAACTGTGCAGAAAAAGTACTATGACCCCAGTGAGAACTTGAGTAGACCATGTGGAAGTCTCAAGAAGGCAAAATCCTATAAATGAGTTCAGTATTGGAGCAACACAAAGTGACCTCTGTTCTCTCTAATCTAGTTCCCATGGTCACAAACACAGAGAGCAGCAGCTACAATGTCAAGATCATGTCACAACAAGCCTGCTCTGTCACATAAACCGACAGAGCCACAATGAAATGCAACTACTTACAGAACTGACCCAAACTGTTGGGAGTTCAAACAAAGTATTGATACTGACAGAAGAGACAGTGCCATCAAACACCGACACGGATGAAGAGCTGCCAGGTGTGATCTGAATTGTGAACCTAATCCACTGTGACTCAGTCTCACTCCAAGGTTTATTTTGGGAAAGCAGACTGCTGAGGAACTGTGTGTGTGTGTGTCCTGCTTGTCAGGCATTTAAAATCCACATGATTAAAACCTGGTTGAGCCTGTATAGCTGCTAAATCTGGCTCAGTCAGAGGGAAAAGTTTATGCCAGAGCATGCAGGATTGGGATTTGGAAATGTGACGAATAGAAAAATACAGCTTGATATTTTGAATAGTTTGTAGTTTAAGATGGGAAGTAGGTGACACATACCAGGCACATTATGGTAACACATGTTAACATAGAGAGGACAAAGTATAGGATGTAGAACAAGTAGATGAATTGAAGATTGTCAATGCTATGCATGCATGAGTTTGACCAGGAGCTGCATATGTGAAAATAACTTTATTTAAATACAGCATTGAATGCACTATCCAATGCAACTTGCTCATCAAGGCCTTTGATGAGTTCTTTTAGCAATATCCACTCTGGTTATATGTTTGAGTGACAGTTGAGTCTATGCTTGAACACAGATCAGATCATTTGCATTGCCAGTGTCTCTCCTCTGTACCAGTGTGTTGTATTTTGATGAGAATACATTGGCTGCAGTATGCAGGGCAGAACTACAATGGCCCAACACTGGAGCTAAATGCAGTTTGACAGGCGGAGGTCTCTGCTGCAGATTAGCCTGACGGACTGTCTGTGTGAATCAGAGCTTGTTTTTGCTGGGCTACTACAGCCACACAGGGGGCTGAACAGGGAGGCATTCGGGACAAGAAATTGAGGAGGCCGGGCTACAAACACGGTTTTTCTGATTTGTTCACTTACTCACTTTCAGCTTACTATTTTGTTGTATGTGCATATATATTCCACTTCACTGGCTTGTCCTTCAGTGACTGGTACAGTGAGTGCTTGCTATGCTACCTTCCAAGCATTGTCAACTTTGCCCACAAGTCTGGACCACCTGAGAGGTTGGCTTGGCAAGATGCTTGCTTTCTAAAATCATTTCATCAGAGCAAATTCTTTCCCCTAAGACAAAGGGAGGGATATGATATTTCATTGACTGGTTGCTGTAACACAATCCACCAACAACAACAAGGGTGGTTGACATGTTTTAAACAGAGTCAAACCACTTGATGCTGTAAATAGTGTGCACTACCAACTGAGCTGTGAAGAGCCACATTGTGCCACAAGAGACAAGCTTTTTCACAAATATGCATGCCCAATGTGAGTCATATGAAGGTCAGAGTCTCCATGTCTATTTAATGTCACAGTGGAATTTATCCAAACAAGTTGCATGATTCATCTATCTTAATACAGACATCAAAATATGTCAGCAAAATCTCACTTATCAAATGTAAGTTAAAAAGTGAGGATTGGTTTTCCTGTGTCTATGTTAGAAACAATGGCATTCCATCATCTCCCCATCCCTATAATAAGTCATTTTGCTCACACTGATGCTGCAGTGTTGTTTTTGTGGCTTCTCTGCTGTATGTGTAGGTGTAAAGCCAGAGGAGGGGTGTGTTGTTACAGACAGGGCATGGCTTGTCTGCCTTAGTCAATTACAGTGCGCTGGATTTTCACCCAAAAGTGTTCATGAAAATATCATTAGGGGTGTTTTGTCTATCATAATTACATTACAAAGTACAAATATGTAACATAGCTTACAGGTTTGGGAAAAGTGTTTTTACCACTATAAACATCACACTCAGGAGTACTAATACAGAGTTAAAAGTGGCCAGCTTGCTACATAATATGCAGTCAAAGGGAAACTTTGTAATCCTTACATTTTGTTGTACAGGAGATTCAAATCATGGAATATTCAAGGGAACAGATTCATTTAGCTCCTGGGATCTGCCTTCATGTCTTCAAAGGATTATCATTACAGATTTACATATTAAAACATTTTCAAAAACGACATCTAATGTGTCTCTTAAAGGTAAACTGAAGATGAATTATTACTTAAGCCAGCTGCTGTGTCCCAAGCATTTTTATTAGATGCCGATACATAACCACTCAACTGTACACTAGCATTTTGGCTCAGATGTTATCGGCTATTTGTAATCACTGTAAACATTTTTGGTTACTTACATCAACTCTGGTCTGTAACGATGTATTATGGCACAAAATGCCAAACCGTCCCGAAAGGACGAGGACATGTCCTTTATTTCCACATCGTTGTAATTTTCACATTGTATCCGACACCACTCCTGGAGAGCCTTGAGAGATCCCATGATATTATTGCCAAAATAATCCGAGTAGCCTTGTCGAATAAGAGTCGTTTTACTTGTCACCAGTGTAAACGAGGACAACACAAAGTCTTCTCTTTAGTCATAAACGAGTAATCAGCAGGGTTTCACTGAAGGGCGACAGCCAGACAACACCCGATGATGCGATACGATACATTCATTGACAACCAGTGAGTCACGTTAAAAACTAGCATGGGTTGCAAGTTAGCTAAATGGTAGCTAACTTTTGCAACCACACAGTGCATTGTCTCCCCTGCTGTCTGTTGTACAGTGCTATCCGGGCAGTCATCACATCTACCTGGGACTTTGACCAGAACAACTGCGGTTGAAACCTTAGGTTGAAACACGACGGGTATACAAAGTTGATAACAGTAGCGTGCCAACAAAGTTCTTGACGTAGCAAACGTAGCTAACTAGCAACGGCGCGTTAGCCTGTCGTTATTCAATGTTTGCAGTTGTTGGTGTTTGCTCCCCATTATTGTCGAGTGACGGCACTGTGGTCTTGCCAGGTCAATTCGATGTTGCAGTTTCAGCCGAGGCAGAGGTGACAGTTTCCTCCTTGACGTGGGTTTTGTTAGTTGATGCAACGACCAAAAAAGATGGATAGGGTTAGTGTGTCGCTGCCGTAGACTCGCAACACGCTCTTAGCGGCTCAACAAAATTATAGTAGTCTGTCTAAAATAGCCCGATAATGAATGTCAGTCAAAGTAGCCCAGAGCCGGAGCCAAGCCATCCTCTTTGCAGTGATAGAAGCCTTGGCAACCTGCCTGCCACTGTCCTGGATGTCACGTTGTTGTTTCTCATCATGCTCAATCGGGGGAGCTACAGAGCCTTTCGCGAAAAGGGAAACCACGCGATATGTTACAAAAATCACGCGGAAGTTGCCACTTGTTTAGAATTCCCGAAAGATGGCGGCGGCGCCTCCAGACGAGGCTAGCCTGCAGTCTCGCATCAGTAAGTCATCTTACTTTAAAATAAAACATTAACGTTTGAACGTGGAGCAGTGACCGAAAAGCTGTCTAAAGAATATGGGGATAATTACTATTTGTAATTGCCGCTGTCGATCATTATACTCTCCCTTGGGAGTATATTTTGTTGGGAGTCAAGAGAGCGAATGACATCAAATTAAAAGTACAGATGTCGATAGGGAACAGACTCGGCTACATGATTTATTATCTTCGCTATGATGATCCCAGAACATGGGCTCACATGTTTTAGTTTAGTGAGGCTTCCCTAATATGATATCTCAATTTTAAAATGCATGAATGTCCAGCTGAATGCTAGCAAAATCAACTAGCTTGTTAGCTCCTGATCGTTTACTGAAGGACCATGACAAGCCAGTTAATTTAAGCCAAAACAGGAACCTTACAGCACTTCCCATATAATTTAGAGACAGTCACGCGTTTGTTTCTAAAAACCTGGACAGCTGTATTAATGTGCTGCTTACAAGCGAACTGGTCGAGTTTACACAATGTAAACACCTATAGTTTACAGACAAAGATTCAAGGCTTTTGATTTAACTCTCAAATGTGGAACTGTAACGTCCTCGTATGACTTGATGCCGCCTGCACCCATGTATATAGAGCAATCCTAAACCGAGGCTGTCAAGACACTTATATTTAGAGTTGTTATTGGCAAGTGTAAGGTAAAGGAGACAGAAATCACTCCCATGGCGCACTTGCTGCACAAGCTGTTTCATTAGTGCAAAGGCTGAAATAAGTCCAATGAGTTTTCCTTTTACACAGACAAGGCCACCAATCCTTTGAATAAGGCAACTGACTGGGACATCATCCAAGGATTTTGTGATCATCTAAACAATGACCCAGAAGGGTGAGATGATGATGAAGAATATCACACTATTTTGGAGCAGTTGTTGTGTTTCTCTGTGTAGTAAAATGCAGAAACAAGTCAGCGCAAGATGTTGACCTTTCATTCAATTCTATGGGTTTTTAAAGCTTTCTTAAATACATGTCATCAAATAAGCTATGCAGTATAATATCATGAATGTCTAACTACTGCTATGTTTTTTTTTTAACATCATGGTTGTTTTGCCTCTTACAATGTAAAATAATTAGTTTCCTTCCATAAAATTCAAGTTGATTTAATGAAACATATTTTACTTTTTTTGTTTAATGGTGACGTGAAATCTGAATTTAGTTTCTATCCAACAGTCCCCAGCTTGCAACCAGACTGCTGGCCCACAAAATCCAGTCTCCCCAGGAGTGTGAGGCTATGCAAGCACTTACGGTAAATGATTGACCCACATGGCTTTTTCAAAATCTCAATTCCAAGGCCCAGATGTGTATGTTCTATGTTTTAACACGTTAAATGCCTATGAATGCCTTCTTAGAAAAGGCCACTTGTCATTATTTTTCCAGTGCAGACTTTAATGGGAAGGCTTGTCTTTACAAAGGTGAAAAAAATCAAATAAAACTTTGAACTCTGCACAGGTTCTTGAGACATGCATGAAAAACTGTGGAAAGCGATTTCACACTGAAGTGGGAAAGTTTCGCTTTCTCAATGAGCTCATCAAGGTGGTCTCACCCAAGGTAATAATCCCTTTTAATTTATGCAATCATACCATTTTGGCTGCAGTTGGACAACAATTGGAACACATTTCTAACCCCTAAATGCAGCCTTGAAATGATTTTACAAACTTTGTGGGTTAAGCTGAAGAAACAAAATGTTAGGCCAGCTGTCAGTGTCTTCATGTAGATATGAATGCTTTAACCCTCTTCTCTGCAGTATTTGGGCACTCGTGCTCCAGAGCCAGTGAAGAAGAAGGTGTTAGAAATGGTGTACAGCTGGACAGTGAGCCTGCCAGATGAGACCAAGATAGCAGAAGCCTATCAGATGCTGAAAAAACAGGGTGAGCCACTTCACACGCTTCAGAATGTGACTAACCAACAAGATATATGTCCTTGACAAGTTCCCTACTACCTTTCTAACTTGAGGTTTTTCATTTTCTTCATCGTTACTGTCACTGCTTGGTTTGTTGTTCCATACATTTGTTAATGAATGTGTAGTTTTGCTTCCCTGATATTTCCTTTTAACAAATAGTGTTTTTTTAAAAGGTAGTATCAGTTTCCCCTTTTATAGTGATGAGCAAAAGCATGAGACAGACAGTCATGCTTGAAAGTTGAAAGTTGAAACTTGTGTGTTCTTTGAAATGCAGTTTCCGCCAGGTTTAATATTATTGCCAAAAACAATACAGTCTGTACTCCTATGGGGTGGTGTGGTGTATCCTTCTTATCTGTTGCAGTTTGATTTGTGTTGTACTTTGATGCTCACATTTATACCAAATAATATAAGTACAATGGCACCAGAATGAAATGCTCTTGGACAGAGAGGACCATTTTCTTTGTACTGAAACATACATACAGTCAAAATATATACAAAGGATCTATTCTGTTTACATGTGAGGTTAATAAATGTCCTTGTTTTCTTCCAGGCATTGTCAAGCTGGATCCTGTGCTTCCTGAGGACAAGCCCGTCCCACCGCCCCCAGCCAGAGCCAAAAGTGCCGTCTTTGAAGATGAGGAGAAATCCAAGGTATGATGAACAGTATAGTTGGGGAAAAAGAAGCACCAATCCCTTTGAACAAGTTTGCAGAAGTAAGGACCTGTGTCCTATCACCATCATTTTTTGTTTCATAAAACGTTTTATACTTGTCAAATCATGCAATGTGCTTCCAGGAAAAATGATTTTGCGACCAATAGTTTACAAAGTTCTCTTCCTCTTCTTTCCTTGCCCTCTTCTGTCCTATCCTGTTTTTGTAGATGCTGTCTCGCTTATTGAACAGCACTCACCCTGAAGATTTAAGAGCAGCAAACAAGCTCATTAAGGAAATGGTCCAGGAGGTGCGTCATTAGAATTGTTTACGAAATGTGCTGTACAATATGTGTCCTCACATGCATGAGAACCTTATTTTAGCCACTTCTTTTACAAAATACAATCCAGATAAATGTATGTGAAATCCAGATGAATGCATGAAAACTCTGATAAAACCCCCGAAAAAGCCCACTAAGGACTTGTATAGTATTTCTTTGATAGATGATCATGTATATGTTGTGTTATCAATCTCCACCAACATTGACAGCACATATGGAAAGCTCAATAACCAGATGAATAATCAATGTTAGATCCAGGTGAAATCTTTCACCAGGCTTTTATTAGTATGTTGCTCTAGTGTTCAAAACTTTGTCTTCGTGTTATCAAAAAAGAGAATATAAAAATAAATTAGAAAAACCGTAGACGCAAATTTAAATGATCTTTAATGCTCTCAAACATGTGAAAACGGATACATTTGGAATGAAAAAGTACTGCTTCTACAGAAGAGGATTAGGGCCACTGACTTTTTATCTCAGAATTTGGAGAACATTTCAAAGTAAGAATTCTGAATTTAACCTCATTATTCTGGATTTATTCTCATAATTCTGAGTTTAAAGTCATTCTCAGAAAAAAAGGGTTAGGGTTAGTTAATTCTGACTTTTCTGAGAATTTAGAAATAAAAAGTGTGGAGTGAGATTTCTGACTTTAAACTCGGTATTCTGGAAAACAAATGTCACAACCGAAAAAATATTTTCAGTGGCCCTAATCCTCTGTATACTTCAAATCATATTTAATAGAAATGGGAAATATTACCTTTTCATTTTATGAATGATTTCATCATTTACATGCCTTTTCTAGTTTTAGTAATGAAAACACTCAGGCAATCTTCACATATTTTAATATTTTCTGTG
Source organism: Tautogolabrus adspersus (assembly GCA_020745685.1). Classification (NCBI taxonomy): domain Eukaryota; kingdom Metazoa; phylum Chordata; class Actinopteri; order Labriformes; family Labridae; genus Tautogolabrus; species Tautogolabrus adspersus. The sequence goes on along the minus strand of CM036537.1, from coordinate 8,784,232 downwards.
ACAGATATGATCGTAACCTGTAATTTGATATTTATAACCATAACATTATCGTTTGAATAATAAACACCATGATGAAAATATTCTGTCAAGAACTAAAAATCAGCAAAAAACTGCTATAAAAATAATCTAATGAGATGTTATGACTCTTCCCAGGACCAAAAGCGTGTGGAGAAAGTATCAAAGCGGGTCAATGCCATCCAGGAGGTGAAGGAGAGTGTGAGCCTGCTGAGCCAGCTGCTGGAGGGCTACAGCAAGGAGAGCTGCTCCCAGAGCAACCAGGAGCTAATTAAAGTTAGCACAGCGCAGCACAGTCAAACTAGCTGCACCTACAGTTTTATAAACCTGCTCGTGATAGTTTTTGTGTTTTTAACATATATCTGATTGCAGGATCTTTACCAGCGCTGTGAAAAGATGAGACCTACACTATTCCGACTAGCAAGTGATACTGAGGACAGTGATGAAGCCCTAGGTATGTTTGCTGTTATCATGGCTCATCAGTACACTATATTATAGAAGGCAGAATACAACATTTAAGAAGTCACATGCTTTTAACACGTTTTATGTAATAAGGCTTAGTCTAAAGATTCCAAAAACTTACAACACAAAAAAACGATTGTTGCTAATGAGCCGTTATTCTGCTTACAGCGGACATTTTACAGGCCAATGACAGCCTGACACAGGTCATCAACCTGTACAGACAGCTGGTAAAGGGAGAGGATGTGACAAAAGACGGCATAACCACAGCCTCACAACCTCGTAAGTGCATGTGTGTTTGTTTCCCAGCTCACCGATCAAAAGTTTTTACTGCACTTGATCAATTTGTGTAGACTGTATGATCACAGGTTTGCATTCTCTGTCCAAATCAGCCAGCAGCAGCTCAGCTCTTGTCGACCTGATGGGGCTCAATGCATCAGCCAACACAGAAGCATCCATCCCGGAGCCGTCCAGCCTACAGACCCTGACTCAGAACATGGGCATCAGCCTCCTGGATGATGAGCTCATGTCGCTGGGTAAGCACAAAAACTCATATGGCTTGTAAACATAAAGGTAGATTACCACTCGTAACCACTTAATGAGCTATTAATCACAAGTCAGCATTCTAAACGCAGCACAGTCGACTCAGCACAGTTACACTTTGTTTCCATTGGCCCTCCTACTGGTTAGCTGTCTGAAACCAGTCATCCTCAGAGGCAGGCCACATCTGGCCAAACCACAACAAAGCTGCACACGTTCATAGCCGTTCTTTATTGAGCTAAACATGTGACAGACTTTGAGAGGAGCAAAGGATTCTTCAAATGTTATATTGTGATCAGGGAATGTTTGATAGAGTTTTTGAATAGCACTACATTTCATAATGTCTTATAATTTTTCAATATTGGGATGAATTGAATTGACATTTAATTCTACTTGTCTTTTAGGCCTGAATGCAACGGAAAACTGTGACTTCCAGAACTCCTTTCAGGTGCAAGTTGTAAGATAACACTTTCCTTCTTTTAAAAAAAGCCACTGTATGTAGAATTTTATGATTTCTTACTTTGGTGACTCTTTGTTAAATATTGTAAGAACACTGTTTAAATAAAAAAAGAAACACATCCCTCTATATCAAATAAAATACAACCCAATGAACCCAATTAAAACGTTATGCTAAGTTAATACTGTTACTTATTCCATCACTTCATCAATGCATGTTACATCACTTATTTATACACAGTTTGACATGTAAACCTCTTTGTATTCTCAGTCCTCTGATAACACAGGATCATCTGCTACATCGCTGCCTGCTGCGGTATTGCTCCCAGCCGTGGTCCAAACACTTAATCCTCCACCAGTAGGGGGCCCCATTGCTCCTAGTAAACCCATTGAAGATTTAGACATGTTGGGGAAGACCTTGTTACAGCAGTCTCTACCTCCAGAGAGCCAACAGGTCAAATGGTAAACATACTGGAGAATGTTTGCATAGTTAACAAACTAAAAGAGTTGTGTTGTTTGATGCACTTTCCCTTCACAGCTCAGATTTGTTACTCAAGCTTGTATAGCGCCTTTCTAGTCTTCTGACTACTAAAAGCGCTTTGTGTTTTTCTACATGCAGGGATAAGCTCCAAACTCAATCCAGAGTCACCTTACGAGATCTGCAGAAATCCAGCGCCAGCTCTAGAACTGCTTCTAATGCAAACACCAACTCCTCTGGTCCTGCTGCTGCTCCAGGGCCAACGTCCGCCCTTGCCGTCCAATCGGAGCAGCCTGACACCCTCCTCCTCTCCAATCTCAGTCTAATAGCTGCTGAGAAAAGCTCACTGGCTGCTGCTGATCCCTATGACAACATCTCTTTAGCTGATGTTACTGTGCCTCTTGAAACCATCAAACCAAGTAAGCATAAGCAATAGTACTAGACCCAACATGAATGGCTATAGTTGTAATTTTCTATATCATGCTTTACATCAAATTCTATTTTCTTTCCCTTTTCTCTGCAAATTATTTTAGGCAGCTTATTACCAGTTACTGTATTCGACAAACACAGTCTCCGGGTTTTGTTCACCTTTGCCCGTGATTGTCCTCCATCCCGACCGGACGTGCTAGTGGTAATCATCTCCATGCTGTCCTCAGCTCCCATTCCTGCAACAAACATCCGCTTTCAGGCAGCAGTGCCAAAGGTAGGCTCATGTTGTCTGCTAAAGTCAGCAAAGAGACACTATTGCATAGCTGAAACATCTCTTGTTTAGTCCTATAAGCCATCTTAACCATCTTAACATTCTGTCAGAATATAGAGTATTTCAAGCCGAGATCATCTGTTAAAATGTTTTATACGTGTCTTTGTATCGCAGGTGATGAAAGTAAAGCTGCAGCCTCCCTCTAGCACTGAGCTCCCAGCCTTCAATCCCATCCTGCCTCCAGCAGCCATCACACAGATTCTGCTGTTGGCTAACCCTCACAAGGTACCCTTCCACCCACTTTTCATCTTCTGATTCTGCCGCGGTTTGCGTCGGCTGTGTAGGACATTAGGAAGACCTCAGAAATCTTGAGAGTTTAAAGATAATTTAAAATCTTGAGACCGAGACACAATCCTTCAGTACTGGGATGTTACGATATCTCGCAATACAAATAAGGGACAATTTAAATTGATTAGACAAACATTTTTAATGCGATACTTTTTTTTAACCAGTGAAGGGGGCTATATCCTTCTGGCCCACAGTGAGTGCTCCTGAACTGGTGGGGGAGGGTGGTTCAGTTCCTTGCTCAAGGGCACCTCGGCAGTGCTTAAATTAAACGGGCACCTCTCCATCTACCAGATGAATTTCCAGTGCAGAGAACCAGATTTGTATATTATAAGATACTTGATGGAATATTTGACTACTTTTAGCTCTGTGGTGCAGTTTCTTTGCTAATCAACCATTAGTAGCAATAACATGCAAACAAACGGCAATGTACCAGCAAAACACCTTAAACAAAGTATGATTTAAAACATCTAATCAAAAATCAAAGATGCATTCAGCTTGATATACACATTTAGAATTCATTCAAGTATTGAGAAACAGCAGATGTGAAGAGAAACTCTCCGGGTTTGTTCACAAGAAATCTCCAAGTTGCTCCTTTTATGCAGAAACGGATTCTTTTGATGGAACACTGAACTGACCTTTCCCCTCTTTTTGTTTCAGGAAAAAGTACGTTTACGGTACAAGCTGACATTCAAATTAGGGGAAACATCTCACGATGAATCTGGCGATGTGGATCAGTTCCCACCTCCAAACACCTGGGGGAACCTTTAGTAGGAGAGACCAAGCCGCTGTCATGTGATCTGCTGCTGTTTCCTTTCAATTTAGGTTGAAGTTGTCCCTTGTTGCAGGCTTGATGGTTAGACAGCCTCACTCCCCCAATTTAATAACACAAACGGACAAGAGAGCTGTTGTGGGAACCAGTTTCTACCTTGTGCCTTCCTGTCCTTATTCAATCATCTCTGTGTTTCTTTGTCCAGCGGCTACTTTTTCTTCTTCCAACAATCAGTTCAACACACACTTGAGAGCAGACTGTCGGTTAATTTGATTGGATGCAGGGAACCTTAGGGGAAAGTTGAGCCTTTAAAAAAAAAAAAAACTGAATGTGTTCATTTTTCATTTATATTACAAGTTACAGCTGGTGTCATGCGTTGTTTCTGCTTTTATATATATATTTAAAAAAAACTTGCACAGTGTGAGTAAAAACATCGCACATTCAGAGATAGTCAGCCAGGGAGTGTTCAGAGTCGGGCTGCAACAGATCATTATTTTCTTTCAGTCTGTAAGTAAATCAAACTTAAAGCCAGTGAAATGCTTGAAGGGATCTCTTAAACGTGTTTACAGTTTGGCCAATAGCCAAAACAGCGCATTTATTCAATCCATGATATGAAGTGGTTTATATTTTTACCTGATAAATAACATGATTATCAGATTTTGAATTAATTTCCTATCAATTCATGACTTGACAAACTGGTTCATTGTTAAATAAGTTCAGTAAATGTAATATGAAGATGGCATTATGCTGAATAACCAGCAACAACCCCCACTTTACCCCACTATGGAAACTGTTTTTTTTTTTAGTCACACACAGAGGGACACTATGAAACGTTATGTTATTATGAACACATTGAAATCATTGAAATGTTTTTCCCTTTTATGAAATGGGAGTAGGTTAAAATGTTATAAATGGAAAAAAGCATTTAGAGAACCAAGCTTGTTGTTTCCGGGTCGCATACAGGATGAACCCGTACCGTCTTTAAGTGTTGTCTTTCTTTTTTTTTATTCGTGTCATGCTTTGGAAAGTCATTGTTGGCCAATATGTGTTTCTAAGCTGTGGCAAGACTTTTTCCACAGCAAACATTTTGACTCGTCTTTGTAAAAAAAGCACACGGGTTAACTGACCACATGAATACTAACAATGTTCTCTTTAAATGTGACAGTAAGCCAGCCATGACCCATGAACACCAGGACCCTCAAACTGAAGCAGCTAACTAGAATCCAGCCATCATTCATGTCATTATTTACACCTGTGCTTTTCTTACACGTCATTCTGTTCCTCTGTGGAAAAAGGCTGTGAAGAAGGGCACTCAATCTCTGCCCCTGCTAAATTTCAATGATATGAAAATAATTTAATTGCAGCACTTTTCTTTGTGTAAGAATGGGACCCTTTTTTTGTCTTGTTTTTTACATTTTTCACTCAGGATTTTGATTTCAGTTATTTTACACATCTTACATGCACTTCCTTTGTTTAAATTGTGCACATTCACTTTTTTTACAATACATTGTCTGTTTTCTTTGTCACCTTTTTACTATTTATTGACCCCAAAGAGGGACATCTGAAGTCCGTGGGTGACACTGCTGGCGTCCAGATTGATTCTACCACATGTGCCTGGGATGAAATTTAAGATTTTCTCGCTATGTATATATGTATACAAATGACTAGTTTGATGTTTGTTTCTGTTTTCATTTGTTGAGCCTCTTCTCAGAAAGGACTAATGACGCATCAAATGATGTTCCAGAGTCCTCCTCATATCAACGGCCATTGAGTTTAGAGCATGAATCTTCGGTCACTTGTTAGAATCATAAAGACCAAAATAAAATGTGATTGGTGGCAGACTGGTTCCACACGAGACATATGCTTCTGAGACGCACATGAGACTTGACGTGTGTGTAACTACAATATGTGGAGAGCTGAATATATGGTCAATAATGTAATGAGGGATGTATTTAAGAATAGCCCTCTGAGCATTATGGACTATTACGCACAAATGCAGATGTTTAATCTCTAGTGGTAAACAGCCATCACACAGTACTATTGATCATTCTGATGAGCTGCTTTAGGATACAACCCCTTTTCCAAAAGTTGGCACACGACGTAAAATGCAAATAGAATGTGATGACTTGCAAAACAGTGAAACCCCATATTTGATTGCCAGCAGCATGTCTCAAAGAAAGTTGGGACAGGGTTATTTCTACCACTCTGCAGCATCACCTCTTCTTTTAACAACACTCTGTTAGCTTTTGGGAACTGAGGAGAAATTCACACAGCGTCCCAAACTTTTATAGGAACAGGGTTGTGCTATAAATCAGCCATTTAATTTCCATCCAGAATTGAGCTTGTATTTATTTACAAATAGTTCAGCGAATACCTTGTCCATGTCTGTGAGTACAAAAGCAATAATTTGACAAGAAAATCGCCTCAGTAACGCATCTTCTATACCTTCATGTCTCAAGCAAATTGTAAATATTTCACGTTTTGCACTCCAGCATGACGTATTGTGAACTATGCATTGAGTGATCTGTGACAAGTTTGACAGCATTACATTCGTATATAAACATTTTCCTAATCATTGCTAAAAGAACTTTCAGCCACCTGCCCCTCCACAATAAAATCCTCGCAGTAGGATGCTACCTTCAGAAGACACATCGATGACTGAGCTTGTATCGTTTTGTTTTGGATATAAAGTCATCTCGGTTTTGTCATTCCTGTCTACACTGACTCACCCTGAGTCATACTTTCAGTAATGCACCGGTCCCAGCGCCAATACAATAATGTAAACACCTGAAACTTTATGCAGCCTTTACACACTACATCACAGATACAGATAACTATTCTTGGGAGCCCCAGCTTTTTTCTTTTCTTAAAGCATGAAAACCTTCATTTAAACTAGAAGAAGTCACACACACATGATCAAGTCCTTTGCATGCAATGCTGTCACACTTGCCTCGAAATTCAACAATCTAAGCCTGTCCTCCCTCTTGGGCAAGAATAAAAACTAAGGACACTACAAACAAGAAATGTCAAAGCCAAATTGATTAAGGATTGATACACGACTGGTGCAGCAGAACAAGCCTACACAGATGTATTTCTGTAGGAGGGAAATATTTGTGCCACATCTGTAAATAAAATCATTTTGTCATAGATTAGCACATATACATAATGTATATGTACCTGCTACCAATAAAATAAATGCATATGTATATACTGCTTGGTACAAGTTGAGAATGTTCAAAAGTGCATTGAAGCAAATAAATAAAATTGACCAGGAAATGACTGATGTATAAATGAGTTTATCATTGTCATATCATTTATCAGTCATTGATCCATTTATTCATGAAGCAAACATTAGAAAAAGATCACAATGGAAGGAAAAGGAGGCAGGCATCAAAATTCAGCCAAAAATGAATTTTTTATGAACAAAGTGATCGGTGTAGTAAAACGATATGTGAGTAGTTAGAAGTGTATCAAAAGATATTAGTTGCTACAGGATAGGAAGACGTATAGGGGAGCATTACTAACTGTATCTAAATCCTGCTGGAGTCCAGATCACAAGAAAACAAATTAACGTTTGTATGCAATGATATCAAAGCTAGAGGAAAATACCCATACTGTAACTGAGATCGTTTCTTCAGTGCTTATGATGACACTGAATCAAAAATCATTACAATAACTCGATTATGGAGACTGTCAAAACCTTAATCTAACCCAACAATACAAGTTGTTATAAAACTGAAACAAGACATAACTGTGGAATGTGATGGTATCGATTAGAATTAGAAATCACTACTCTGCACGACCAGTCCTCTCCATCATGTACCACGGAGGGTCTTAGAGTGAGCCCCTTTTCATTCTAACCAAATCTTCTCACGGCTGATGAACACAGCTTAAAATGTACTATTGTATTGATATGACAACACAAGGACCTTGTTCCTCCATGTTACACTATAGAGAGACACTGTTCGAGTGACAATCCAGGTTGAAAAATCATGGGGAAGAGTTCTATTTATTATAGGAACATTTAAAATCTACATGTAAAAGGTGTTACAAAGAAGAATATATATAAGAAAAAATATATATAAGCCCTTAGCTCCTTAGATAAATGCCATATCAAACCCCTGTCTCTTGTGACAAAAAACTACCACATTGCGAATACACTTGAATACAGGTACTGCAAATTAACTCAGTACTTCTGTCTTATCATTTTACTTCCGGGGAGCTGGGGGTCCTGGAGGAGGTGGTGGAGAGGAAAAGGCATAAGGCGGTTGCCCTCTGAAGCCAATGAGCGTTGGCTGTTGTGGAGCAAACTGCTGAGCCATCAGAGGCTGTGGCCCCCCTGATGATGGAGGGGGAGGAGGAGGCTGGACAAATGAACCCTGCTGGTTAGACTGCTCTCGACCTCCACCTCCACCAGACTGGCCTCCGCTGCGCGAGTTGTAGCCCCCGCCGCTACTGTAGCTCTGATACTGATCTGAGCCAGAGTTGTAGTTATCCTTGCGATCTCGGCTTCTGTCCCTGTAGGAAGAAGACAAGTGCTCTCCATCACGGTTGTTGCGACTATCACGGCTGAAGCCACTTCGGCTGTCTTTACTGTTGCCGCCACCACCTGGCATGCGGCGATCACACTCATCCTGGTACATGAGGTTAGGGTTGTTGGAGCTGCTGCCACGATAACGCATTCTGCCGCCTGTGACGGACATCAAATTAAAAAATCGGAATAATTAAAAAACTGTTTTTCAACAGCTTTCAACATTTCAACCACTCTTTTGAGTCCTAAGATATCCTGGTATGATTTACTGTGAAAATCCGCTTACCCCCTCCTCCTCCACTACGCCCTGAATCAACAAGCTGAAGCAGTTTAGGGTTGATGGCCTGCCGTGCCTCAGCCAACACCCGAACAAGATCTCTGGCTTGCCTCAGGTTCCCTGGGGTGAAGAAGGTGTACGCAGTGCCCTTGTTTGTACTACGTGCAGTACGTCCAATACGATGCACGTAGTCCTCAGAGGAGTTGGGATAGTCATAGTTGATGACAAACTTGACATCTTCCACATCTTTATGGATAAAGAGCAATCCATTTTAGAGCAAGGAGGAAAGAAAAAGGTGAAATTTTAAAAGGAGAAAAAAGAGGCCAGACAAAGACTTTTTTCATAGTATTTGAAGATAGAAATTAGACAAAGTCTTTATTACTTACCTGCTTTATCAGACATCCAAAGAGTCATTACAGTAAATCAACACTGTAACTCTCTATATTGTCCTATATACTGAATTTGAAGTAAGGTTTTCATGCCCACTTGCAATGTAGTCAGCATGTCTTTGAGGTGTACAGAGACAATGTTTCGGTGTCATAAACTTCACACTGATGTTCAAAATGTGTGAAGACAGGAGTCTGTTCCTTATTACAGAGACATGGGGCTCTGACAGCACTGCTGTTCATTAAGTACCCTTTCCCCTTTGTCATTACAGAGGGAACCAACCCACCATAAACTTGTGCAAAAAAGGAATGATGATGAGCCAACATAAAACTGTTCCTTGACTTGTGTATGAGCAGAATGAAAGTACCTGGATTTCTATTGAGCTTATGGAGGAGTTAAGAGAAAGGGGTGGTGAAGTACTTACCCCCGTCATGCTGTATTAACATAGGTAGTCAGTCCCCCCGATCAGTCCTTGTTAATAGGGAGGGGCTGAGGGGGGAGGGAGACAGGATTCATCCCGTCCAGCAACGTCAGACGAGAGTAGAACCGTTAAACCTCGAGAGACAGACACGCAACCGATGGTTCTGTCGCTCTCGCCGCATTGCAGGGCCCTCCTCAGACCCTGGCCAGGACTGGATCCAGACGAGCCCGTCTAACTCTCTCTCCCCTGTCTGTCTGCTCTTTGGGACGGACTGATGGGCAGACAAACAGGCACCTCAGGCTGCTCCCAAGGAAGGCTCGTTGGATTTACAAACAAAACAGGGCAGGGGGACCTTAGTAACCCATGAAGCAAGAGGGACTTTAATCCCTTTAATACTAGCCGAGCTTCTACTTTAACGTGACTGAGTGGGCAGTGACAGCAGCGCAGACTGATACAGCTGCCGTGTGCTGCCAAACCCTGAGAGAGAAGAGGGGAAAAAGAACAAGGACAGGGTCAAGTCAAAGGCTCTTCAATTATCCCCTCTTCTCACATTTATCCTGCCAACAAATTAATGTCAAGTCAGTGGTCCTAGTCTTCCTGATGGTGGACCTGAGATTACTCAGCTGTCACTGTCCTACTTAATATCCTGTGTTTTGACACCATAAAGGAACCTAAGAAAAGGTGCGCAGGATCATCGACCCCAACAACACCTCCTTTCAGGCAGCGTGCCAGAGAGCCCCGCGGTTGAAGACAGCTTTTTAACTGCAGTAACAAGAAACAGACTATAAAACCAGCAGATTAGAGGGCTAACACCTCCATCCTGGACTCAACAATTGTTTTGATCTGTCAGCTTATAATAGTAGGGAGGTCTTTTAATATATCACTCTGATTTATTTTGTGTACAACACCCTATAATAAGGGATTAGATCCTCTTTGTGACTTTCTAACTACTAGGTGAAGGTGAGGATAGCTATCATACCCAAATGTTAGAGCATCAACCTAAAGTATTCATTGAATCGACCAGACAACAGTCAGACAGTCAATTCTGCAACAAATTATTTTTTTTGAAAATCCCATTTCATTACCTGATTTTGTATGATTCAGTTAGTTTCAGATGTTGTATACTTACCTACTCGTCAAGATCATTTGAAAATACAGGCTCAAAAGAACAGTTGTAGTTAAATGAACTCTGGTTATTGGGTTTACTCAATATGTATGTACTGTATCTGTCACTCCGTAATATTTACAGGATAAATATAATTCAAGGGAAATTTGAGAAAGACGGAGAGGAGGGACAATGAAGTGAGAGAATATGCAGCATTCACTGTGTGTGTGTGAGAGCAGACATACCCAGACCACGAGAGGCCACATCGGTAGCAATCAGTATGGGAGCTTTACCACTCCGAAATTCTGTAGGATTAAAAAATATATATATAACGAATACTAGTAGAGTCAGAAATAGAAAAAATAGAGGATAAGGATGGGATTAATTTAGTAACTTTGCTAAATTTTGCTTAGTGCTCATGATGGATTTATGTTGGGTCTTTGTAGATAATATAACAATGAGTAGCGCCTTTTACCTGCTTTTTGTAATGTGTCCTGAGATAACATTTGTTATAAATTGGAGCTATACAAATAAAGATAGATTGATTGAAGGTAGTTGTAAGGCTTTGTAACAAGCACTCATACCTGTTAGCACCCAGTCCCTTTCTGGTTGGCTTTTGTCTCCATGGATACACATGGCTGGCCACCTAGAAAACAAAACCACAACAATATAATGGGATCAGTGATCACTCTGAATAGCTTCAGTTTATCTACAATTTGCACAATTTCTTTTGAAACTCCCATCATTATGTTTTGTCACAAGAGACGGTAATCCCTCACCCGTCCCGCCTCATCCTGCGAGTGAGATCATCACAGCGCTTCTTTGTCTCCACAAAGATGATGGTTTTGTTCTCTTTTTCAGCCATTATCTCTTCCATCAGCTGAAAAAGTCTTTAGACAAGGAGAGACAGTTATAGCACATCAGCGGTACCCAGCTTTGTCTAAACTGTGTGAAGAGATGAGCATGTGCTGTAAATGACAATAAAAGGCAATAATACAATGATATGATTTCATTTGAAGTCAGATCATTTCAAACTGGCTTCTTTACTTTTGGTCCTTCTCAGTCTCCATGCAGACATCGACAATCTGCAAAATGTTGTGGTTGGCACTAAGCTCCAGAGCGCCAACATTAATCTGGATGTAGTCCCTCAGGAAGTCTTCGGCAAGCTGCCGAACCTCCTTGGGCCAGGTAGCACTCCACATGAGAGTCTGTCTGTCAGGCTGGAAGATGGACAGAGAGAAAACATGTGGCCTATTTAAGTGAAAAGTTTTCTACATTAGTCAGTTAAGGTGATTGCTTTCAAATCATCAGTCCTGGTAACTGCATTGTTATCCTACCCTGATTTGTTCAACTATCTTGCGAATCTGCGGCTCGAAGCCCATGTCCAGCATGCGGTCAGCCTCATCCAGCACCAGGTAAGTGCAACGCCTGAGGTTTGTTTTCCCGGACTCCAAGAAGTCAATGAGGCGACCAGGTGTGGCGATACAGATCTCAACACCTAGAGTCATCCAAATAATCATGTCAAAAAATGAGAAGAGGAAAAAGGAAAAAAAAGAAACACATTATTGATGCTCAGGAAATACATTTCACTAGGGTTGTGCTCTGATTGATTGTAGAGTTGTTCATGTACAACCCTTTCTGTGTAAGCATTGTAAAAACTACTATAACTGACCATATGGCCACACCTCAGAGGGAAGTGCAGTGTGGACCCCAATGCCAGGCAGTAGCTGTGTGGTTTCACACATGAAAGAATAAAGTGTGTTTGTATGTGATTAGATAATTTGCATACCAGGATACAGCTCTGTAATTTTCCAAGAATTAAAGAATACTTTTCAATGTCAACACCAAGACTGCACGTGCACAACATTTTGATAACAAATAAGATTTTAAGTTAACTTAAACTTAACAAATATTCATTCATGATTTTTTAAGTTTTTTTCTATTAAAAGCAACAATATGTAACTTTTCCACCTTAAAATAGTAGTTTTGAATGTCTATTTAATGGTACAATAAGTTTCAACGGGGAGAAAGGCGTCTCCCCCATGTCCACAGCGTGGCCCGACAGCCTGTTTACTGCACTTTTTAACTTTGACAGCAGGTCATGGTCATCTCGAGAGAAGTGTGTAAGGCGTTACAGAATTAGTTCACACACCAGGTTCAGTTATAAAAAGAGCCAGTTAGCCCATCTCTGTACGCTTTGATACATTGGCTGAGGCTAAGAGACGAAAGAGGAGAGTGACGGAAGAAGCTAGAAAGAAGAGAGAATGACGGAGCAAAAATCAGAGTGTAGAACCCTGCAGATATTTTTCATAACAGATTGTGACGTAACGTTAGGCTGTATAATTGTCTCATGTTTAGCAGCTTTACCGGGTGCAGAAAGTCATATAACCCAAGTTATGTCTCAGGTTGCATACAAATAAATAAATAAACGTATGTTTCGCCAAACAGTTGTCTCTTTCCTGTCACTCTTCAAGTTAGCTTCATAAGTTTGGAACCTTATTATCCTCTCTCAACTGGCATCTGAGCAAAGTCTGGTAGTATTAATGTACCTTGTCAGTCGATATGGTTGTTAAGCTTCTCACAATGTCTTTGTTGGCTTCGCACCCTCTGCTTGTAAACAAATGCATGATGTCTAAGAGGGGTAGGCGTAACAGCATTTGTGTCTTACGACATTGCACTTGTACTCAGAGACCTGCGGTGAGCCCCAAAGCTCACCAAACCAAATTCTTACATATTGTTGCTTCATAACTACCTTGAATCAACTACTATAAAAAGTCATTTTACAACCATACCCACCCCTCTCCAGATCTCGAATCTGTGGTCCTTTGGGTGCTCCACCATAGACGCAGGTGGTTTTAATACGTGAAGACTTGCCATATTCATATGCAACCTGCTGAACCTGCTGAGCCAGCTCTCTGGTTGGGGCCAGCACAAGACACTTTGAAGAGAGGATGAAGATGTATGAGGAAGGTCTTACAGACTGATTCATGCACATACTATGATAGCAAAGATGAATATGTTTCTACTCACTATTGGACCATCTCCCCTCTCCAGATAGGGCTGGTGGTTGATATGAACAATAGCAGGAAGAAGATACTGTAAGGACCACACATGTTTAGTCAGCATCACTTGCTATGTTGTAAAATATCCTTTTAAAGTAAACATATGATGAACTTTTCTAACCAAATATCCAATACAAGTCATTATGTGCCGAGTCATGGCTTAACAGACTTACAGCCAGTGTCTTTCCAGAGCCAGTCTGTGCAATTCCCACCATGTCCCTGCCGCTGAGGGCCACAGGGAAGCCCTGAGACTGGATGGCTGTTGGCTCTTTGAAGTTCTGCTGCACCAACACATCCATCACATACTCTGCCAGGAGAAGAAAGGGGTGGTGGGGGGGGGGAAATCAACGAGACAGTAACACACTGGATAACTTTCTGTTTGTCATGCCATCACAAGGATCGTCACTGAAAGAACTGTCTTTAATTAAATACACCTCCGTCCCTGTAAAACACTGACTAACTAACTTTACTAACAATACCATAAGTCAAATTGTTGTTCACAGCGGTTGTTTTGTTCATTTAATTTTACATTTATTTGGCTAGTATTAAAGTGATCTTTCAAAGTCTCGTAATACTGGGGTAACTGAATCATTTATTTGATGTGCTAAAGTTTATCATAGATTATTTCATATCCATTGTTGTTTGAGAAATGTATTCTTTACTTACGAGGAAATTGAGCCTGGTGAAAAGCAGTGATGGCCTTTGGACAGCCAGATCCCCTGATGGTGATCTCCTTCTTTCTGCGAAACTCTTCCATTTCAAACTGCATATATTAGAAAAAAGGGAAGAAAAGGAAAAAATAATTTGAACATGGTGCATAAATCCTTTATGGATACCTTCTGTTGAAGTTACTCTGACTTGCTGAAGAAATATGGTTTATGGTCCAGGGTGAACAACTTTTCAGTATTTTCAGTATATACTGTATATATTCACCTTTTAAGAAGAAAATGCATCTCTTTGCATCTAGTTTAAGTATGGCTGCTCCTATCTTGGATGTGCTGTGTTTTGGGGGGTGGGGAGTTGCTTTGACTGTTTTGTCAAAGCGACAGTTTTGTTGTGTTTGTATTATATCTATTCTGTAAAATCATATCTATTCTGTAAAATCAATAAACCTGCAATTACAATTTGCGGGGCGGCTGTGGCTCAGTGGTAGAGTCATCGTCTCTCAACCGGAAAGTTGAGGGTTCAATCCCCAGCTGCTGCTGCAGCAACATGTCTGATGTGTTCTTGGGCAAGACACCCCGAATTCCCTACATTTACATTACACTTTGAGTAGTCAGAAGACTAGAAAAGCGCTATATAAGCTCAAGTCCATTTACCAAGTCCATTTTACAAGACCACTGTTTAAAGTCCCTTAATAGTGTAATAAAAATAACCCTAATAAAGATATGACCAAAACCAACACTTTGTCTGCTCTTAAAATATGTAAAAAATTATTTTTTTAAATTCACCTGACTCATATGTTGGAGCTCAGGATGTTCAGCATAGAAGTTCTTTTCAAATTTTGGTAGCTCGTCCATGTTCCACCTCTTCTTGCGCAGACGCTCACCCGGATTGCCAAACTTCATAGGTGGGGGCCCACTGCGACCACTCATGGCCCCAAACCGTGGCCTGAGGGACAAGGATCAAGAGATAAGAGACAAGGATCAAGAGATAAGAGTATGGGGAAATTAGCCAGACATACAAGAGCAATGTAGTGTGTGTTTTACTATAGTTCTGATACCAAACCAGTAATGGAGGACTGATGCAGCATAGGCCTATACTGTATGTTTGCATGTATGTACCATAGGTATGTACAGGTTTCGGTGGTTAAGAATTTTATGTAATATGCATTTAACTATGTGGATTTATACACCATGTATTTTCCACACCATAATCGGGACAATATTTAATGTTCAAAAGACTTGTAGTAATACTCAAACTCCTAACCTGTAAACAAACGTTTGTGTTACAGGCTACAGACTTCAAGTCAAAACATGACCTATACACTGACGCCATCTTAGTCAATGTTACAATAATGCTACACTTGTTTCTATAACTTTTTTTCAGTTTTAGTATCAGAAAAACCTCAGGGTCACTTTAAATAACCTTTAAGAGGTGATCTGCTTTCATTTGGGTAGGCCCACTGTTGAGAGAATACAGGAGCTATGGCTCTGTGTCAAACCTCCAGCAGAGACACTATGCAACAGCAATGCCATGGCAAATATTAGAGCGCTATTTCCACATAGCCATCTTACCTGTCTCTTCCACCACGGCCCCTGTCTCTGTCGCCATAGGAGGAACCCCCTCTCATTTTCACGAGAAAACTATACTATCCTCTGCAATATTTGTGCCGTAAGTTTCGACGTTTGAGACCGGTTGGGTTACGATGTTCCCTGCTATAAACTAAAAAATAAGCTCAATTTACGCCAACAAAATAATTGATATTTGCGATATTTCAGACAATATTTGCGCTAAAATTAGGGTTTTGGTAAACAATACTTGTATGCGTCACGAAGCTACACGGCTGCACAGCGTAACCCTGCCCTCTTTATCAACGTAGGTTCAACTAGTAACTCTACGTACATGTGTTTTCACTGACAGGGCTCTACGTACAAATACTCGCTAAGTATTAATGGTGAATATGATTCAAAGACCCATGTGTGTGTTTTTCCAGTAGATGGCGACATGACAGAAACGGTGAGGCACTTTCTCTGTGAAAAAGTAGAAGAAGAAGACTTCTTCTTCGTCTTCCTCTTCCTCCAGGAAGCTCAAAAGGCTTTACGGCTACAGCGATGTGTATACAACTTATGGCATGATGGAAATATGAAGTTTCTGGTCTTAATGAAAGTATTATTATGTTAACGAGTTGATTTTAAAGGGTAAATCGTGTAGTTTTAGAAAATGCCTTTGTTAATTCAAAACAGAGGACTTGGCCGCATAAGCTCTACAGCGGAACTGTTCGACAAATATCCACATTTAAAGGTTTGTTTCCTGAGAGTAGGGTTAAATATAGCTCGTTGAGCTAGCTGCCGTCCCCACTTAATTGTTCGTTTCTGTTAATAATCATTTTACAATAGCCTAGAAGTTTGATTATCGTTTTCAAATAAGTGTAAGTTGTTGTTGGCTAACGTAATACATGCTATCTAAATGAACTGACACAGGTCTAGCCTTTATGGAAAATGGACACAAGGTTATAACAGTGTTAGTTTTTAAAACTAGGTGAAGTGAAATAATAAAAAAGGTAAGGACATTCACAGTCTGTACAAATAGATGAGTTAACACCTTACAGTCTATGGCTAACACTGATTGATATCATAGGCTGATGGTGTTTTGGCACAACAAATAGATAAGTGTAGGATCAATTTCCCTTGTTTTTATTTTTTAAAGAAAACATTACTTATTTGTCACAGGAAAATGCAAGAACGTTTCGGTCCAGGCCACTTGTTGATGTCGACCCAAAGTGCTTCTTGTATGTCCAACAAAGAGAGTTTGCTGCAACAACACCATCAGACAGTGAGTAAAGCCTAATGATTACAATACATCAATTTGTCTGCTCCAAATATTGCATGCACTTAAAAAAAAACATGAATATCATGGCGGTCTTTAGTTTTATTGATTTCAACAACTCAGTATTCAATGAGAACAATCTCTTCTTTTTAATAAAATAAACTAAATCAACTTTTCTATAAATATATTATTGGGCTTCTGGACAGACAATGACAAAAGGCATATGACAAAATCCCCTGTATAAAAATTAAATTAGATATGTAATAAATGCAGCAGCTTGAATGATTAATTTTGGCGATCTAGGAGGATGTTGTGCTTCTCATGTTTGCTTGATAGAATGGACCCTTATCATCTGTTTTGAGGATATGATTGGCACTTGGAGCCATCTCCAAGCAGCTACTTGTCTGAAGTTATTATGTACAAGCTGTCACCTGCTGCTAGGAAAACAAAACTGTTCAGGGTGGCCAAAATCCAAGAACCTCCAAAAAGCAGATCTTCAGTGAATCAGAAACGGCTAAGCCAGTCAGTGTATACATATACTAGTGTGTTGCTAAGGGACATTGACTAAATATTGCTGTATATATTTTTGACCCAGCAGATTTGGTCCAGTTTTCAGAAGAACCTTATGAATTTATTAAATTCACAAACTGTATAGGGGGTTTTTGAAGAAAAAAAAGTGTGGACACCAATCATTTATCACAAAAACACAGTGGTAATCACTGTGGTCTCAATTCCTGCAGTTAAAATCTCCACTGTGCTAGGTTAACTCTTCTGTCACACACACACACACACACACACACACACACACACACACACACACACACACACACACACACACACACACACACACACACACACAATTCTGCAGGGGGAACTCTCGAATGGGGGATTTGTTATAAAATCCTGAAATTAGAACTTTTGTTAGCATTTTACACCCAGATAGTACATTAGGATAAGTAGTTTTCTCGTCAATATAAATAAATGCTGTTTTTGCACCACACAGGCAGTGTTTCAGTAATCGGATCTGATGATGCCACCACCTGCCATTTAGTTGTGCTGCGACACACTGGTAATGTTCCTTTTTATTCGATTTATGCTATGTGCTTTTCTGATCATGTATATAGTCTTGCGTGAGATTTTTAATCCGTCATGATTTTATTTATTTATTTATTAGGAAGTGGAGCTGTTTGCCTTGCTCATTGTGATGGTTCCAGCACCTGGTCTGAAGTCCCGCTCCTAGTGAAAACTGTCTCGTCACTGAGTAACGTCTGTAAGGAGGGCAGGTATGAGACATTAACTTACACAAAATGAAAAAAACAAATATTGTAGAGGAGAACTTAATTTGTTTCCTTTGCTTTCCATTTTGCAGATTTGAGCTCCACCTTGTCGGGGGATTTAATGATGAGACAAAAACATCCCATAAACTCAGCCTTAGCATCCTGGGTATAGTCTTTTAAGTTATATCATGTCTTACTGAAATCATCCTGTCAGCATTTGAGCTTTGTTAAAAAAGCATTCACTTTACAGCAGCGTTCCAGAAACAGAAAGAAGATATTCATCTGGAAACATGCTGCGTCACAGGTTACCTTTCATAGCTTTACTCACTGTTTTCTTCTTCCTCTATTAAACTGAGTTATTGAATGTTTCTGCTCATGCCTTTAACCATTTAACACGTCTTTTATCTGTTTTCATAGAACTGAATGACATTATTGTTGATGGAACACATAGGCCTGTTGTATATGGAATAGGTAAGCGATGAATGGATCATAGAAGAAAACCGTTTTAATGGCATATGACATCTTAAATATGTTTTATCTCTTTCTGCACAGGTGTGAATGTCAAAACAGGGGATGTGTTTCCTTCATCGTTGTCCCATAAAGGACCGGCAGAACAGTTGCGGTCAGCAAGGACCTTCACCGGGGGGCAGGTGCTTTAATATATAAAATGTCTTTGTTTTTTTCTTTTCTTATTTAACCAGGAGAACTTCAACTCCAACTTTATTGTCCCCGAGGGGAAATTTGGTTTGCAGCCAGGTGAAAACAACAAACCGGCACATAGACTCAGACAATAGAAACAACATACACCATGAACAAAAATAAATACTAGAGTTCATCAATTAACAACAGGAAACTGAATGTATAAAAACCTCCATTAAACCATCCTTTACACAAAATAAAACTCATCAGTCATCAGGGTCATCACTGGAGTTCAGTCTTTTGATGGTCTGAGTTGATGGCCTGAGTTACAAAAGAACAAGGAGAACCTCATTGAGATAAGACATTTACAAGAGTGTCCTGGACAATATATATGTGATATATTTAAATGTTGGTCAATTTTGTGTATGTTAAAACTCTACGGGTTACAAGAAAAGATTATTTTTTGTCTCTTTAATTCCATTTAAAAAACACACGAGAACCCCAAACAAATAGATATTTTATTTTGTCAGTCTGGCAGGGAAAATATAGAAATATGAGTGCACACTTTTGAATAGAAATGATCATTTACTGTTTTTTTACCTTGCAGATGGCTGACATATATGACTCAAGTCGAGGACTTGTTAAAATAGGCCCTTGCAAGTGGTCTCCAAATCTGGATATTGCCTTCTGGTTGTCACAAGATGATGACACAATTTTAAAGGTACAGTAATTTATAGAAAAACATACTACCATATATGTGATCTACTTAATCCTGTGATATTCTTCCTCTTCATGCTTCATTGAAGGCCTCTGTTTCCTCCCAAAACCTGTAGCAGCAGTAATACATCCATTTACTTAGTTGTTTCTCTCTCCTGCACAGTACCTGTCAACCTCTCCGATGGCTGAGCCACCACACTTTGTCCAGCACATGAAGTCCACCATCCAGTTCCTCTTAGAACACCCCAGCTCTGATAGCCTGTTCCCTGGCGGTCAGCCACAGTTCTACCACAGGACTGAGAGGGGGGATTGGGAGAGGGTTGGCCCGTCATAGAGCACAGCCCTACTGCTTTCTTTCACTCAACCTTAACATAGAACATACCTATTTTTGCCTCTCACTTCAATGGATACACTGTGACCCATCCACCCAGTGTCTGCTATTTGTTCATCGTGTCTTAACGTGGAGGGAAATGCCCACTTGACCGTGTGTATATTGTATGGCTTTCCTGACTTGTCTTGCTGGTCAAGTTGGAAGAGTTGAGGAAGTATAAGGGATTCTGTTCAGTTTTGTCACAGTTAGTTTTTTCTACTCTTGTCAGGTGGTGTAAAGTCTCCATTTTATATCATCCACTTTGGTCCAGGTTAGTGACATACTTACTCTTGTCTGACTATTGAAAGAAAAGAAGAAATACGTTGTTGTCTTATACCGAGTTCAAAGGTCATAGCAATCATTCTGTATCATTTTTAGCAAAAAAAAACCTACTCATTTTTTTTTTCTATCCGCTATCATTAAATTGCCTTTATAGTTTTAATCAGTTGGTTAAAGTTGTTTACGCAAACCTTCTGTGACATTTGAAATGAATCAATAAATATGCTTATATCTGTGTATTATGAAGTTAATAGGCCAAAACACGTAAAGCCATGTCCTTAAATGTAGAGCATGATTTACTGTGCTGGACTAATAACTGGTGGGGAACTCACTCCAATAAAAATAAAGAATCTATTATTTATTTATCCACTATTTTCATACCAATGTGAGGATCATACCATTGTGAGGAAAATAATTAGCATTCAGCTTTGTTGTGGAGTTTGACAAAGTTTATTTGTGTCTTTAAATGCACCTTCCTGATGAGATTGGAATCTTATGACATGGTTGTATATACTGCTGTATACTGGGCTAAGAATGTTATAGGAAAATGCATTTGTAAATTGTATAATAATCTTCTGCAAGGGAGGGTATGTATTCTTGTTAAATTTAACAAAATATGTTTTTGCTTTTTTTGTGAAAATGTAAAAAAAGATGAAAACACCATTCATCGTGTAACGCCTTTCATCACGTGTTATTCTCAAGGTTGCAAGGTGCAAATGGCATTAAGTGCAACTTATTGCAACATGTGATACTGTATCTGTTGCTAAATAAATGTAAATACTCAAAGCTAGTTCCGAATGCCCTTGTATATAATTTGTGGAAAAGGTTGCATTATTGTCAGAGTTCACCACTTTAAATGAAGAAAGGATTTAACAGCTTTTTGTCTGATGCCATTCAAAAACACTGCTCGTGTGTTTCACATTTCCCATTAGAACCCAAGTTATCTCAGTCATACAATTCTAGAACCTTCAGACTGAGCTACTATGGTTGCTAATGGTATTCATTTTTGCTCCGCCCTTCAACTGTCCACTGCGTTGACTTTTTACGTAAAAGGGGCGTATTCATTTCACGTAGAATGAAGGGACCCGGGCAGCGGTGGAGTCCATAGTCGGTTGGTGCAGGACATGCAAGTATCCTGTCTGATATTGTATTACGTTTTAAGGCTTATTTTGCGAGAAAGATACACCCTTTACTGTTGAGCTTTACACACATTTTTCATCGTAACTGGACGGAAAAGTACAGTATTAGTGATGTCACGGAGGTGACGCCTGTAATTTTAGGCTAGGTTTACTAAAACATAAAGCTATAAGTATAATATTTTGCTAACACTAAAGAAAAAAACATCTTGCCATAACATATAAAAATGCGAACGGCGTTTCTTAGACATGTCCGACGTTTCCCGTGGGTCACAAACGTTACTCTGTACGGTTGTCTGTTCGCTGGAGGGGACTTTGTCCACCAATGGTTCTCCCACAGGGAGAAAATGGATTGGAGCCATACACGGAACGTTGCAGTGGTCGCGTTCAGTTTCCATGGCAACTTCAATTTCTTCTGGATGCGGTTCCTGGAGCGAAGGTTTCCCGGGAATTCTGCCGGGATGGTGATGAGGAAGCTGTTGTTGGACCAGACCACAGCGGCGCCCCTGGCTACCAGCGTATTCTACACAGGTTGGTGGTTGGTACAGGACGGCTGCTGACAGCCGGCACCTTCTTCCATATATCCCGTCAAACTGTGAGCCTGCCGGATAGTTAATAGTTAACTTCGCAACAGATCACGTCTGTCAATTCGTAACTTGACCCAAGTACTTTCGGTTGCCTTTGTGTTGTTACTATGATCAGTAATCGTTGTCCTGTCGGAGGTCATATGAAAGACATCACTTACAGAGTGGCTCCGTTTGAAGACAATGTTGGAATCGACTGTTTTAAATGGGGGGTTTGGTTAGTGACTTCAATGCTTTCTGAACATACATTTAAATTATAATAACTGGAATGTGGATAAACAAGCAAAAGCAGGTTGGCTTGCAGAGGGTCATATCTCCTAAATCAGAAACAAGCAATCCAAATGCTTAATAACATCAATATACATTGTGTGTTTGCACTTTAAGACACTGGTTACAGTTTGTTTTACCAATATCTTTAGAAATCATGTCATGCCATATTGCCAAGTGATCATTATTCCTGATCAAGAAATACATGTGGGAGAGTCGTCGTCTCTCAACCGGAAGGTCGAGGGTTCGATCCCCAGCTGAGCAACATGTCCGATGTGTCCTTGGACAAGACACTTAACCCCGCATTGCTCCCGCTGCTTCGCTGGCGGTGTATGAATTAGTTACTTCTGATGGATGATACTACATAGCAACCACTGCCAACAGTGTGTGAAAGGGTATAAATGGGTAGGTGTGACCTGCAGTGTAAAAGCGCTTTGAGTAGTCCGAAGACTAGAAAAGCACTATATAAGCTCAAGTCCATTTACCATTTACCATGTGTTCATGGGGTCTAGAAAGTCTATTAACTTGTATGTGTAAATGTACGTGGCAATTAAAAAAACAATCTGATTCTGATTCTAACACTGTCTACGAACTCTCAATCAGTCAAATCAATTTCCAGTCACACAATGAACTGTCATCCTTGTTTGTCACCCAGGTGTCAGCTTCTTGGAGGGCAAAGATGACATAACAGAAGACTGGAGAGAAAAATTCTTGAACACATATAAGGTGAGGAGTAAGAGCATACACAGACTGTTACCCTTTACTTTAATCCTACAGTAGAAAACTTTCAATTTATTTTTTAATCAATTTATTTGTAAACAGTTTACAGCACTTTATACCTACAGTTTTTAGTATGAAGACAGTTAAGTTATAGTTTTTGATCTGCTTTTAGGAGAGCCACACTGAGGGCTCTGCTGATGAAGTTACCTAACTCTGATATCACATGCCTCTTAGTCAATAGAGTGAATGATAAAGTTAATTTTTGTCCACAAATGTTTCAGCTGTGTCTGTAGAGGTGTCCTTACATTTTGTGTGTCTACAAATGATTGATTTGCTTTGTGTCTGTTTCTCTTTTCAGACGGGGCTAATGTTCTGGCCTTTTATGCAGGTAAATATTCATTTCTTTTTAGGGTTCGAATGTTAATTCTTAACTTTTGGAACAAATGCATAGTGAAGTAACTCTAAGCTCTATACTCACACTAATAAACATTCAATTTAATCTCACATCCTCATCATAAACCTGATTTATATGTGGATGTTTAATATAGATTATATCCACTATTACAATTTATGCACTTTTCAATAGCTGATACAATAAGAAAAAGTCACCCGGTATCGGTATTTTGAAGTATGATGAAATGTCAAAGGTATACCAGTAGAGCACCACTGAATATTGGACTTATCTCAAATTTGCCGTCATAAAAAAGTCAGTTCCAACCGATTAATTTGATTGGACAAGCGGCATTATATTAGTGCTAATATGTATAGAACAGTATAATATAACAATACTGTGACTTTTCTCTTTTTTCTGTATCACTCCGCTCCACGTGCCCTGAATATCTTACTTGTAAATAACAAGACAGAAAGGTCTGTTGCTCCTATAGCGCTTTGTCCTGCACTTTGGAACTAAAAGTCTTCGTCCAGAAGGAAGAAGCTGAAGCTCACAATGCAGAGGGTGGGACTCATAGTTTAAGATGGAGCTGGTTATCTGCTCCAACTGTCTGTTCAAGGTCTCTTGACTAAGCTGTTGCTCTCCACTCAGCTTACTGGACCACTTCACAATCTGGTTCAGAGAGTTTCTGTTCTTCACAGAGAGGTTTCCAAACCACAACATCGACCCGACAACAGCAGTCTGCACTTTGATCAATCAAGCACTTTGACTTGATTGATCAAACTGGTACCTGTAAAATACAGGCAGCTTTGTGCAACTGTGGACACTGGTTGCATGATAAATCAGATACATTTACAAATTACAAAGTAGCTGGTGTGCAGAAACATGTAGACATACACAAAAAATGAAAATGTTTGTGTCCCTTGACAACAGTCCAGTTGCATTGAGGAACTAGTTTTACATGTGCTTCTGTACTGAATATCAGCACCTGTCAACTATGATTTTATTTGGTACTCAGCCTGCATCCCTGTGTCTCTGACCAAACCACAGCAGTGCTGATAAACTTTTGATACTTGGAGAATAGTCTCTTTGATGCACATAACAACAATACTTGCATAGGTATAATTTTCTAAAAACCAGCACAAACAGTTTACAGTTAAACTATGAACTAGTGTACTCATATGGACTTATTTGTGTGTCTCTCTTAGTTTCTGAACTTTGCCTTCGTGCCTCTGTATGTGCGGACCACCTTCACCGGCTGCTGTGCGTTTGTATGGGCCACCTTTCTTTGCTTTTCTCGTCAGAGTGGTGATGGCACAGCTGGTGCTGCTTTAGCATGGTTGTTCCCCCCGGAAAAGAGTGAAGCAGAATCCACAAAGGAGAACTCAAATTCGAAGGAAAATATGGATGTTCCCAAAGAGGCAATCGTAGCATCTAAACCAGCTCAGAAGTGAAGGGAGTCTTTGTCTAATGGAGGGGGACAAGATGTAAACAGAAAAAAGCCTGAACAGCAGACAGCTGTTCTAGTGCAGTCATGCCAGAGGCTGATGTTGCACTATCACTGCCAGGGTTTCAGTTAAGTCCACTTGGTTAAATAAGAATGTGCTTCCTTATGACACTGTAAGATGGATCAGAAAACAGTGTCCAGCAACTGGAATGGATCATATCATATCTTTTTGATATTTATACAGCACATCTCTGTGAGAAAATGTAATTCAGTCCTCCGACTGTTCCACAGTAAGTCGTCATCATGAGGAATATCTTGTCAGGTTCCCTTGTTTGTGTCGTAAATGCTGTCTTGTGTTCTCTCATTTAGAAACACAGAGTTTCATTATTTGACTGGACCATGTTTACTGTTATTGCATTGATTTGTAAACTTCCTTACCTGATACAGAAGCCGTTTTGTTGCATGAAAGATCCACATTCCTCTGCTTGACATCAGTATGAACAACTGGAGTGAGAGAGGGAAATATTTATGTCCACAATGTGTACAGGCAGCTACAATATTAGCTTGTGTTTTAAAACTTCATAAATTTGGTACATTTAAAAATATTTTAATATTACCTGCTCTTTATTACAAAAAGTGATTATACTGTTATGTGTGACTGAATCAGAGTGCTTGATCTCTAAGGACTATCGGTCTGCTTCCAGTTATATAAATTCAGATGGACACTAATCTGTTATTTCTAGACAGTGTAGAACACAACAGATCCAGAATAGGTCTGTCTGTTATTGATTTATATGAAGGTACTTTATACACTTAGGGCTAAGAAGAGAAGACAGGAAATTAAGTGTTAATTATAAAACAAAAACATTAAAACATATCAGTAAAATAAACATTTAATTTACAGAATTAAACTCATATGAATGTTTTGAAAATGTGATACTACTGAGGATCGCTTTGAGTTGATCTCATATTGATCCATGAAGGTTTCCTCAAACATCCACTTACTTGAAAGCGGAAATGCTGCCTTCCTCTTTTCACGCTTTATTACAATGTCATATTGTTGAATGCTGTCTCTTTGCACCATTTCTAAGTTTCAAACACTGTGCAGTCCTTCACATTTTGTTCATTTGACCCCTAAGTTAGCGTATTACCGTATGTTTTTCTCGCTTGCGTTGATTCTTGAAATGAAAATGTCAGACCCCTCTGACAGGCAGTTTTTTAAAGAGTTCACTTTATGATTGAGTAGTGGTCAGTTCAAGAGCTCACTGAAGAATTTAAAAGTTCAGGGTAAATGTCTTCTCAGGCAATTATTAACAAAAAAACCTTTTTTATTTACTGTGTTTCCATCAGTCACTGACATACCTGGTGAGAGATGTTTTTGTCTGTTTTTAAGTAATTGGTCTGAACTGTAATTGACTGTAATATTTTTTGAACTAGTATATGCTAATCCCATTAATAACAGATTAACTGTTCTGAAGTGTTTGTAATGTTTTGTTTCCTTTCATCAGACACCTTTCAATTGCATTTGTTCAATTACTTGATATTATTGTAGATAGTAGAGTGTCTGTTTCTAATTATAATTAATATGCTATGTTGTATCCTTGAAATTAGAAATCATATCAATTAACCATTTGTTTATATCAGCAACTGAACTGGGTATATTTCAGACTCATTTAAAAATTGGTCTGCTTCTTTCATCACCATTTGACAATTCTGTTGCAATTCTTGACCTGTTTCAATATAACAAATAACTTATATGATCAATGCTGTTGACTTTATTGTGTTGAAGAAATTATTTGCTCACATTTTGCACTTTAGCTGCATTAACTGGTAGAGAGAATTATTATTTATTGTTGAATAAATTAAAAACATCCAATTGATTGAATCTGTGCCTGTTTATTCAGTTTTTTAATGATAGTGACACAAGATAAATCTGGTATAAGTAAACTTGTACAATATGCTAAGAAGCATGGATAGTAGACTTATTACTTTATAAAATATGTTGTATATTTAACAACAGACCCATATATTATTTATTGAAATATCACAAGCTGGCTTCCTCCGATGTTATGCTGTCAGAAATGAATACTGTGTATGCCTTGGATCTTGCTGAGACAGATATAATATTCTGTATTATCCGTGTTTAGATGCAAATGCAACTCCGTCTCAATCTCTTGTGGGAATATATTGAGCACAACTTGTACTGTAAAATTCCTCACTGCTGTGTGCAGCCTGCTTTTTACTCTGTTTTCCTTAGACTGTCTCCCCCTGCTTCAAAGACTTTAAAAAAAATAGCTTCAGGCCCCTTAAAAAATGCTTTTTTTTCAATCTGAAACAGACAAGCAGATGGCATCCGTCTAATTTTACCATATGCAACCAGAAACCCTTTTTGTGTAAACACCTGTCACTTGTCTGTCTGCCAAATAACAACCAGTGATACACTTCAGAGAGATACTGCTTAAAGAATTACCCCCTGCTAGATTTCATATGTATTTATTGATAACAAATACATGAAGAATATCCAGGTCACTGGCATTATGAAAAGAAAACTCTAGGAAAGGCTGTCAGTATAAAACTTCAGTGTATCTGTGTGTTATTTTTAACGTATGTCGTTGCCAGTGGGTGTCTCCCAAGTCCTCTCATCCCCGCCCGCACTGCGCATGCTCCTTACATCCTCACCTCCATCCACTCGTCGAGGGACTTGAAAGCTTGAATAAAGATGCTCAACGTCTCGGGTCGCTGGAGCCTTGTTACCGGGTGAAACTGAGTTATCTGGACGGACGTACAAGAGAGGACCCGTGTAGATAGTTGAAAGACTCTATATCCTAGTTTATGTTTTTGGGCACCGATATGGAACTGAAGAAATCTATTTCGGACACCGAGCGCGCGCTCAGGAGCTACGGCGCCGTGTCGGAAACTGCATGGACAACGGACAAAGGTTAGCGCTATGCATCCAAATATGAGGTTGTTTCACCGTCTGTTGGTTACAGATAGCATGTTATCGTCCTGGTAGCCTATGTCAGCCCTTTGTGTTAGTCTGTACATAAACCCGGTGAGGAGCTAGCATTGAAACGGTTAATGCGTGACTCACAGAGGTTTGGGATGTATCAATAACGCTGCCTTTGTGCTTAAAAAAGGCCCATTAATTCACCCACATGCACACTACGGGTATTACACGGTTTGTGAATGAATTTGTGTTGAGGACCATATAGGCTAAAACAAATACAGCCAGCCCAGAGCATGTGAAAACTTGTAGTGGTTTGTTACAGTCTGGGCTGATCAATGCAGAAGCCAGCATTAGAGGGTATGAGTCAATCCCATGGTCCTCTGCTCTAATAGGCTACTTTGAGAGAGAGAAAGATGACGGTTTAAAATGACATGATCGATATTTCTTACTTTAAATTGAACAATTGGTATATACATTTTCTCTTACATGATGATAGCACAAAACACTTTCCGCACAGTAACTGCAGTTTAAAGCAGAACACACACAGTTCCAGCTAAAATTAAAATCTTAAACTTCTGAGCCACTGAGTTTGATGTCCCGATATTTTGCCATATATCTATGATATTTATTATTTAAAGGGCTGCAATAACAATTATTGTTTTGGTTAATAATTGACCACCCAAACATGCCAGTACAACATACCAGATTGGGAACAAAGTGGGATGTCTTTACTGTAATTTGATCAAGCAATAGCACTAATACTAAATACTGTATATCCTTTATGCAGTGATGTAAAGCAGCAGCAAATTATCACGTTGGAATCTTTTTTATTTTTATTTTGCAAAAGCATAGTATATTAATTTGTAACTAATTTTCTTTCAGGTGACTTCTTGGATTAGTTATCTGTCAAAACTCAGGCCTAAAAAAAAAAGACCATATAAGACCAAACAAACAGGCAAAAATGAATAAACATTATTAGCAGTTAGTTTTTATTATTTGCCCTCTTATCAAAAAAGTGATAGAGGGAGCTGAATGACGCATGTGTTGACGGATGCAACAAAGTGATAACGTCCTTTAAGATGTGTCCTAGTTGGTGATGCCACTGAGGATTACTCATGGAGTGCAGGGGGTGATAAACTTCCAGATCAAGTCAGAGAAGAAGAGAAATAATCAGCAGTTATTTTTAGACAGATCTAACCATTGCACTCTCCCTCTCCCTCTCCCTCTCCCTCTCTCTGTACCACACATACATACAGCCATAAAACAAGACAGTGGTAATGCGGAGTGAACCTCTCTCTTTTTCTGAAACAAAGACAAATTCTGCCTGTTTTATGAAGTCTATGGTCACTCTTTTGATGGGGTTCAAAGGCAGCAGAAACAGCAGCAGCAGTACTGTATATACAATGTGACTGCAGGATGTGTCAGAGCATCTGGATTGGGTGTCATACAGATGCTGACATCTCTCTGTCAGTAAGCCCTATGTGGCTGTCCCACCAGGCACGATACAGACACTCCAGGCTTAATCCTCATTAAATCATCATCCACTAGTGCAGAGTGTTTGTTTAAATGAAACAGGGCTAATTCAAGATGATTATTTATGCTTGTGAGGACACTGGTTTACATTTGCAAGTGATGTGAGGAACAGTGTTTCTTGTGTTGGCTTGAAACTGAAGAGATAACCTCACTTGTCCCTGGTGAACATTCTGCTTTTAATTAGGAAGTATCAATGCTGTTCATCACTTGTAAATGTGTGTGCGTATATGTGAGCAGCTTGTTCAGATGAGAGGGAGCCACATTATGGCTCTTTTCACACAAGACTCAATGCAGCTTGGTCTTATTGATGACGCTCACATGGCTGGGTAACACAGAGAAGCGTGCAAAGAGACATACAACGAATCAAAGGGGATACAGAAAAATACTTTCATTTTCAAACTTAAGCTCTTGCTGTGTTTTGCATCGTGTTGCAGGTCTGTGACATAAAGTTTGATTTTGGCGTCAGCGTCTTTTGTCAGCAGACAAGTTCGCATGATGATTCAATATCAGTGATGCACAAACAAAGTGAACCCTACTGTGCAGACTTCTGTCTGCTGTGGTGAGTCAGCTCTGTCCTCAGCAAGCAGCCAGGAAAAGTAACACAGACACAAACTACAGTTTATGTTTCTGCAGGAGGACAAAGAGCTGATCCAGTCCTCTTTTGATATGTGACATTTTGTGGATAATAATCAACAGCTCTGGATTTAAGATGCAAATAGTCTTTTTTTATTTTTTTTATTTAGAACCTGTGAACTATGCTTGTATCATGTGTAGACAGGTTAGAAAGAAATACCTTTACAGACTGAAAAGGAAAAATATCAGACGTCAGCGACTCTTTAAATGGATAAGATTGTATCAAAATGTATAGATATTTGTTAAATATCACATTTGAGTCAGTTTAAGCAAAAATAACAACAATCTCTGCTTCCATTGTGTAAAATCTAAATGGTTGTTTTCATAGCATTCTGCCTATCAAAGAATATCTTTGAGTATATGGCTGTTTGGTATGTTTGTGAGGATGAAAAGAGACTTTGAAGACATTACCTTGGACAACGTCTGATATGGACATTTTATCACGTCAGTCGAGGCAATGATATTTAAGCATTGGATGGGTTACGCCCAAAACCCTGGATCTTACACTTCCATTAATGCAACTGCTTTGTCTTTCAAACCCCAAACCCCCAGTTTTTAAAACCGCTTATCTCTTTATAAAAGTGTAATTACAAGCACTGAGATAACCCTGACAATTTCATCTCAGTTTCAGTATTATCTCAAACTTTGCAAAGATTCTTAAGAGCCACATTAGATTTTAAACTGTTTTGAAAGTCACACGCATGTTGATCAACTGAACTCTACCAAGATCTTGAACTGAAGAAAATCAGGAAAACCTGCTTATCCTTAACTTTATTAATCAATGGAGTATATTTGTAAAAACAAATCATGATCTGCCGCAGCACTAATGCTTGTATGTTGCAAGGTGCTAAAAAGGTCTGCCAGTTGCAAAAGCTTCAGCATTTGCAATGGTCAGTGCATGAATCGATGTAGCAAAGTGTTTGACCAGATTGGTAAGTGTTTGATCAGTGTAGTAAGTGTTTAGTGGTTGATACAGAGTTTGAGGTCAGTGGTCCAAGTTGGAACAACCAAATCAGCAAGAAGCCACAGCTGCTTATTGATCCATGCGAGTGTCTCCTCAGGATCTCCACTCTAACGTTCTCCTTGGAAAAATTGATCTTGGAGTGACTGTATTACATACTGAATTCTTGCTTTCCTGATCTTTATGTCACACACTTTTTCACATCATCAGCTATTGAAGCCTCTTGATGGAAAACAATCATTTGCGCCTGCAGCAGTGCTGTGACTTCACCACATCGCTCATCAACACATGCCGCTTTCTGTGTAAATATCACTTTCTTGGCTGCTGTGAGTTAAAATGTCATGGGATGATGAGGTGAGAAATGTGTGTGTCAAGAATGTGACACCAAGAGAAAGACGATAAAGAAATAGAAATAAGGAGCATTTGAAAGTATTTGCCATAAAAATATAAAGACTCATATCTCAAATTAGATTCGGATGTGATTTAGGAATCTGTAATTTGGTCATGTGTAGTGATGTCTCTGTAATTTAAACCCCTTAAAATGGTGCAGTCTTATTAGCACAGTGTAAGGGGAAGAGAAGTGGGTAACGTGTTTCAAACATATCTCTCCTTGTGGAGAAAAACAATCCAAATACCTCCTGCTTTTGTCTTTAAAAAAAAGAAGTTATATCTCTGTCGGATTGAAACCCACAGACGCTGCGACGTGGACTATAGCCTATGTGGTCCGCAGGGTTATTGGCGCCCGGTCTCCTGCTTTAAAATCTCCTTTTTCTTTAACATTTTTATCCCTCCTTATACATTTATTCTAATTTCTGTCACTCCAGGTCATTCAGATGTGTCCATGGCAGAGAGCACCATGGCTCCAGAGGAGATCGAGGTAGAGATGACTCGTATCCAGCGCCTGCGAGAGGTCCTGGTACGCCGAGAGTCGGAGCTGCGCTTCATGTGAGTTCCTGAACTTTGAATTTTGGTAACATGAAACTTAAAAGATTTAACAAGTCATACTGCTGCCCTTGAGCTGATAATCAATTCCTCTAGGTTGCCATGACACAGTGGACACTGTCATGACGCACTGAAAATACACTCAAGTGTGTCTCCTGTGATATAACTATAAGCTGTTCACAAGGTTCTTAGAGAGGCAGACATTTTTCCATTGATTATGCAGAGGGCTGTACATGCCAATATGAGCTGAATGAGTCATCATGATGAAGTCATTGTCTCCTCATCATCTTTAGCTTTTAGGATTATGGAGCAATGTTTGAGATGACTTGCTAAATCCTCTCTGACTGAACTTGCTGTCTTTTTCTTGGGACTGTTGTGTCTGCATTTTTTGTGTAAAATGAAAACATGGTGGATGAATCAGAAAGAATCAAAATACTGCCAGAGTATAATACTTTATTGGTAATGTAGCATTCTGGTGTCTTATCCTGTAGCCGTATACAGGCTAAGACTAGAGCTAACAATTATTTTCAACATCTTAGAACAATCTGAACAAAAGTTAATATATACATTTTATTTAGCTGAATTATACAGAATATGATATATAACTTTACACAAGAGATCCAAATCAACGTTCTGTCACTTAATGTTTGCTTTATCAGATGTAAGCTGTATTTTGACACCATCACTTACTATTGTTGTTATAAAGTTGTTTTTTTATTTCACACAAGATGCTTTGAAAACTACTCTACATGAACCAAGGAAAAATATAACTTAGATTTATATCAAATGTGAATTATTGCACATTCATAAACTGTTTTAAAAGAGGAAATGCAAGCCCCTCTCTGCACTGTTTACTTTTCAGAATCAAAACTGCATGAAATTGTCACTGAACACACTGACCTGAGCAGTGCTTCTTCAGGGTCATTACACACCTAACATCTGCAGTGTGACGCCTGAGAAGTGGGCTGAAGCCGATACACATCTTAGGGAATTCACACAGTTGATAATGTTAGTTCACACGCCTCCATGAAAAGCTTCATTAGACTGCTACTGCTTATTGCATACGTCTCTGTTGACAGTCTCTGTGTGACTCAAGACGTCGAATAAACACTCTCACATGTATACATTTCACTGAGAGAGTGAAACACAAAACGAAAGAGGGAGAGAAACAGACAGGAGTGAAAGAAGCTGAAGGGTGGGGTCAAGGGTGAGTGAAGAAAAAGGGGGAGGTGTAAAACCGAGCAACAGTGCTAAACACGTAGGGAGGAGGAGGAGGAGGCTATGGATGAGTCACCAGCCTGATCTATCACAGGGAGAATTAAATCCGTGGTAGCTGTCAGTGCTCCGCAGAGAGAGACAGAGACGTGGATTTAGGGAAGAAGAGGGGAAAATGTCGAGGCCCTGTGGGTGACATATCAGGGTTGCAGGAGGCTCACAGAGCAGCGTAGATGGATTTATGTTGCATGTTTTTATTCTGCGCACTCTCCTGGTGTAAAACACATCTGAGCCTGAGGCTGAGTTCCTAATGACACATTCAGAGTGGATTTTACAGCGCAGCTCAGGGAAGCGTGAAAAAGATTTGTCTATAAATCAATTTTTTCAATTTGCTATGAAAGGAATGTACAACAATTAGTAGTTGATTAATCAATTCACTTATTTATTCATCAATAATGCCAAACAACCCCCCTCAGCTTTTCTCTGATTTACTTCAAATGTAAATTGAATATCTTGAGGATGCATTTATTAGTATTTTTCAACTATTAATCTTCCATACATAGCCTCTTTCAATCAATATGAGATATATTACATTTTAAAACTTAACATTTAAAACATCTAGAAAGGTTTCAAATAGACTATTTTATTACAGATAGATGACTAATTAGTGTAAACATTTATATCTTTTAACATCCTCAAATCCAGATCAATATCTTGGTAAACAGAAACTCCTTCCTCCCCATTAAGGAGATAGGACTCAACCAAACTCTTAAGTGCACAAGCTGATGGGATCACCATAGCAACATGCATGAGGGAGGGGTTTAAACCTAAAGCTTGTTTGTTTGGAAGTACAGAGAGTGATGTGAACTGACAGCATGTTAGAC